>JAQHUG010000080.1:451527-456527 GCA_028555095.1 Dicrostonyx torquatus
TGGTTAAGAGCACTTTGCTGCTCTTTCAGAGGATCCAGGTTCAAGGATAAGCACAGACATGGCAACTCACAACCATCTTCAACTCCAGTCCCAGAGATCCAACACCCTCTTCTGACCTCCATGAATACCATGTAGTGTACAGACACATGTGCAGGCAAAATACTCATACACATAAAATAAATAAATCTAAAAAAAAAGAAAAGAAAAAAAAGAAAGAAATTTGCCAGGCTGTGTTGGTACATGCCTTTAGTCCCAGCACTTAGGAGACAGAGGCAGGTGGATCTCTGTGAGTTCAAGGCCAACCTGGTCTGTAGAGCTAGTTCCAAGACAGGCCTTAAAGCTATAGAGAAACCCTTTCTCAAAAAACCAAAATAATAATAAAATAAAAAATCCTGGAACACTTAGTAAGATTTAATAAACATTCCATGTTCTAAATGTAGTTGTATAGGGTCATTATATAAATATTTATATAATGATATAAATACTGATACCATTCATTTTTGGTTGTTTTGTTTTTGTTTCAAGACAGGGTTTATCTGGGTAGCCCTTGCTGTTCTGGAACTCTCTTTATAGACCAGGTTGGCCTCGATCTCACAGACATCTGCCTGCCTTTGCCTCCCAAATGCTGATATTAAAGGCTTATGACACCATTGCCTGATTTACCAATCCTTCTATACATTTACTGCATTAAGAATTGAAATTATAAAAAAAAAGAATTGAGATTATAATTATAGTTCTTTACTGACATGAGTATAGATATTTTATATGGTATGCTATATGGTGTCTTATTTATATGTAGTTTAGTGAATTTACGTCACATTATCTCTGTGTGTGTGTGTGTGTATATGTGTGTGTGTGTGTGTATGCTGGATACATTTCCACTAATTTTTTTTATATGTAATTATCTTTAGGAATAAATTTGTGGAATTTGACATGAAACCGGTCTGTAAGAAGTGCTATGAGAAATTTCCATTGGAGCTGAAGAAAAGGCTTAAGAAACTAGCTGAGACCTTAGGAAGGAAGTAACTTCTGGTTTAACCAATATTACTTAACTTGATCCACCCTTAACTAAAGATGTATCAAAGCATTAGAGAGAATGGTTTTTTTCATTATCCTTTCCTGATTTAAAAAGAAAAAAATGTTTATTCCTATGTAAAACACAGATGAAATCAGGACTTTAGCCTTAGCAGTCTGTGAACATTAAATGCTATATAGCAGGATAAAAAAAAGAAAGAAAAAAGAAAACATGTTAAAGGATAATTTTAATTAAGTCCTGTCCTCCAAATAAATTTAACTCTTCAAAATTAAAGCACTCTGCTCCGCGAGCCAGCGCTGGGTCCGCGTGGAAAGAGAACTCACTCCCACAAGTTGTCCTCTCACCTCCACAGTCACCTGAGTCCTAGGCCAGCCGAGCTGCATGGTGAGCCTTGTTTCCAAAAACGAAAAGTGGCTGTGCACGTCATAGTACCTGTGTGCTAGTACCTGTGCTTCATACAGAATCTGACTTTCTTTGCCTTAGAAAACTGCATCCCCTAATCAGGAATGCTAAATATTTCATATAATACCAAATAAAAATACTTTGAGATTTGTAAATTTAGAATCATTCATCACTGATAGAAACTTTAAAAATTCTTTCTCAGGAAGCCAGTGGAAACTAATACTTGTCCTCTTATTAGAATGATGTTGATACATGTTTTAGGTTTTTTCATTTCAAATGTTGTAATTGGGTTTTATCTACTATAAGATAGTAAAAAGGTATAAATGATACTTTCAGATTGAAAGAGAGTGGTAAGAAAATAACTTTATGTCAAACTCAGTTCTATTTTATGAAAGTTTTTATCCTGAAATGTCTGGACCATTCTTTTTATATAAACTCAGTATGCAAAAGTATGAACATTTTAGAGATGTTTCTGCTGCTAACATGTTACTTTTTTTTTCTATGTTACCAACATTGCTGGGTATGGTGACTCACACTGTCATCTCTGCACTTAGGAGGCAGGAACATTGCCTTGAGTTGGAGGCCAGGCCTAGTTACAGTGTAAGATGCTGTCCCCCAAGACATCCCCAGAAACAACACTAGTATATCGTTTTGCCATTAAGGCTATCTCAGGGGCCTAGGAAATAGCTCAGTCAGTAAAGTACTTGGACGTTAGGACCTGAGTTTGACCTGGAGGTGAGAAGATCCCCTATACTCACTGGGTTGCCAACCCAGCTTGACTGGTGAGCCCCAGATCTAAAGGGCTCTTGCTTCATTGTGGATGGCTACTGAGAAATGACACCCAAGATTGACATCTGGCCTCCACTTACACATATGCTTATCACACATTCAGAAATATATACTCACACATATATACAAAAAAGAATATCTCAGGATGCTATTACTCTGCCATTAAAATGTTTGTAATCATGAATTTTTTAAAATACTTGGTTATGCACATTATGGAATGAATACATTTCTGCTTTCAGATAACTAACTTGTAGCCAGTTACTTTATTTTTTAATTTTCTTTTGGGATTAAGAAAATTATAAGTGATTAAAAACAATACATGCTTTGTGTTTGTTTAGCAGTTTAAACTGGTCTTTGACAATAAGAACCAAAATACTTCAGTGTGCCTTTGTCAGCTAATAATGACAAGCAATGAGTACCTTAAAAGTATTTATGAAGTATTATACACGCATTTAGGCAAGTAGAATTTGTAGTCTAAGGTCTTGATGCTAAGTTCTTATGTACCTCACTAGCTATACGAGGCAGAAAAGCAAGCATTCACATGCTTCCCCCATCACTTTGGAGATGTATGGCCTGAGCCGTTGCTTACACATCTTACATGTCATCCATAGCCGTCTTTGCTCAATCCTCTTCAGACAGGAGTACTCATCAAGTTTGACTTAGTGGTTATATGATACTTCATCAAGAGATGGTGTGGGAGCCCTCATTGCGGAAGAAGATGGAGAGGTTAAGTGAACTTGGTCCAGTTCCTGTTTGTTGTTGGGTTTCATTGGCTGCTGGCATTTGTTAGTGGACATCTCTGTTTGAATTTTTAGGGGCAATCTGAAATAATTTATTGTGCTTATCAAATTTTTAAGTGCCCTTTTTGTCCTTAGTTCTAATGTAATGGGGAAAATGGAAACACATAAAATATTTTTTTGTGTCATGTTCAAAGCCTTATTAACACTGTCTGAAATAGATCATTTTGCCTCATCCATTTGCCAAAGTAGCCAATTCCAAGTTAAGGAAACTTTGACATAGGCTAACAATATTCTTGTACTTTATTTTATAGTGTAAGCTTAATGGCTGGAAATTATTTCAATAATTGTGCTTTTTATGTAGCAACCATTGCTGTATACTTTTGGTGCTTAATAAATGTTCATAATTATTCATAATGTGTTATGTGTCAGTTTGACCTTGAAGACTCAAATATTCAGTGTAATATGGTAGAAATATTCACATATATGGGCAAAGGCTTCTTGCAGGAGTGTAGATAACCCCAAAACAACTGCATCACAGCCAAGTCACACTTAGCCCTAGGACAGCCTCCACAAAGCTGCATCGATGGAGCCCGCACCCTTAGTTACCTTTCCTCCTGCCTACTCTAGCACTTCTCACAACCGTGTGCACTGGGGCTGAATCACATGCATCTGGGGGGTGTTGTGCAAGAGTGGATGAGTGGCTGGTGTCTCAAGTGAGGGCCTAATGACCTCCCTGACACTACTGCTGTGAGGAAACTAAGCAGCCTGTCTTGCTTGGGAGCTCTTGCGGGTAATCAGTAGCTTTGATTAAGATGATGCTTGCTGGTTTACTCCAAGCTAGCATTCCACAATGCCACAGAGGGTGTTGGATGTCAGGATAAATGCTAATGCTTTTCAGTTCTGGGGACCCATCCCAGGTCTGGCCTTGTTGTTAGATATACCAATTCCTTTTCACATTGACCAGGTGCCTTACAAGAAGCAACTTAAGGGATGAACAATCTCTCGTCATGAGAAAACATGAGTCAGCTTGCTTACATCTGAGCAGATGAGGAAGTAGAGAGAGGCCTCAGCTGGAATCTGGCCTAGGCTCTAACCCCTAAAACCTACCCACTGGGGCCCTGTGGAGATAGTCACCCATAACAGCACTCTGTCACTGAACTGAATGCCTAACTGATATTTTTATGTCTTTTTTTATTTTATGTATATGAGTGTTTTGCCTGTATGCTTATATGGGCATCATGTGTATCACTGGTTCCTGAAAAGGAGTTACCATCTAATTCCCCTGGAACTGGATGGTTGTGAGCAACCACATGGCTGCTGAACCCAGGACATCTTCAAGAGAAATAAATGCTCTTTATCACTGAGCCGTTTTTCCAGTCCCCATTTTTTGTTTTATGTCTTGACATATATCTGAACATAAAATCTAGGCACCTGCACCATGCCTGTCGGAAAGATGCTCACAGCCAGAGCATTTCTCTTCCAGTATTCAAACTTTCTTTGACAAAACTGCTTTAAATTTGCTACACCTGGGAGATCCCTTAGGTTCTGAGTTGAGCCATGCATCTCTTTTCCTCCCTCTCAGATGTCTCCATGTGGCACAATGGCAGTACTGCTGGAAAGGGGAGGTTTCCTGAGAGAGCTGGATGGTAGGAGACATGGGAGCTTGCCAGGAAGGAGGCTAGCAGTGGACCTCCCATGCCTTCCGCTTACCGTCTCCTACACCGGCATCTGTCTAGACTCCCAAGCTAGCAAGTTGATTACATACAGTCCAGCTAGCTGCCCCCCCCCATCCCACTGCTCCAGAATTCATCAAACAGCTGTGGAAAGATCTGTGAGACTTGTCCTCTGCCCCTGACAGTGCCACCCACTTCCAGGTTGAGCAGCTTCCCCGGCAGTCTAGACAATACAAGGATGACACCCTGATTTAAAACAGAGGTGACATTGCCAGGCGGTGGTGGCGCACGCCTTTAATCCCAGCACTTAGGAAACAGAGGCAGGCGGGTCTCTGTGAGTTCGAGGCCAGCCTGGTCTAC
>JAQHUG010000080.1:459027-461956 GCA_028555095.1 Dicrostonyx torquatus
TGTAAAATAAGGTCATTTATCCCTGCTAGAATTTTGAGCCTTGGGCTGGATGTGGTGGTGCGCGCCTTTAATCCCAGCACTTGGGAGGCAGAGGCAAGCGGATCTCTGTGAGTTCGACCGACACCAGTCTGATCTACAAAGCGAGCTCCAGAACAGCCTTAGCTGTTATACAGAGAAAACCTGTCTTGGAAAAAGAAAGATTTTGAACCTTGGTCTATTGGTCTTTTTGGCCTTGGTAGTTGAAGAAGCAAGACAATGAAAGGAAGTGTCACAATGTCACAAGTGTGCTGCCTCTGGCACCAAGACGACCACCTGCAAGGACATGTGACAAAATGACTGCCCGGCCAGGTGCAAGAGAGAGCGTGACTGGAGTTTCGGCTAAGAGAGACACCAGGACTGGGAAAATGAGGGACATAAGATTGTTATCACAGATTAAGATATAGATTCCTAAACCCAAGAGGGCACGTCTGGTTCATCTTGAGGGTTTCAACAATTAGTCCTAAAATAAACAGCAGGTTTCAAAAAAAGGAATTTGAGCCTTACAAATTATAATTTTTTAAATTGAAGCTCTTCTAGTACCAAAGTAAACTTTAGGCCATAAATCTAGTCCATAGGGAACCTGGGAACCTCACTCCTTTGATCTCATAGGACAGATCTTTTATATTAAGTAACTCATCATTAAAAAATGTTAATTAAAGGAAAAACAGGAGCATCTTTCAGTCAGCTTTTGTTAGGATAAATAGGCTGTTATAATCTTAGGAGCATTAACAAATGTATGACTATTATAACAAAGACTAAATCACTTACATTTCATCCCCCATAGGTCCAATATAACATGTTCAGATTTTCTGTGATTTGACTCCAGACTTATGGTTTTGTTTTTAATCTTCATTTATATGAATCTTTCCATCTAAAATATTTATCTTTTGTATTTTTATAGTCTTGTTGATCTTGAGAAAGTTTGCATCTCAGAAAGAGCTTTAGAAATTATCAGTAATCTTGAAAGAGAGAACATTCTTTGCAAACGAGAATCAATGGGTGGAGAAGGGTGGAGAATGCTGGGGGAGGTGCTCAAAGAGCTGCCCTTAAATATAACAGAAATAAACTACTCAAGGTCAAAGTCTCAAAGTTGGAACCCACACCAGCTGCTGAGTTGTGATCAACCAAACTGCCTTCTTGCCTCTCATGGATCAACGCTGCTGGTTGTGGTGTTTGCATGCGCGAATGCGTGGCGCACACACATTCATACACACCGCACTGTAGTAGGAGGCTGCATGTTTGTTTCCTGGCTGCCCGGACTCCTAAAATAACCACACAGAAACTATATTAATTACAACACTGCGTGGCCTATTAACTTATGCATACTTCTAGCTCACTCTTATCTCTTAAATTAACCCATTTCTATTATTTCATATTTTACCATGAGGTGTGTGGCCTACCGGCAAGGTTCCACTTGGCAATAGAACTATATGGCGCCTCTCTGACTCTGCCTTCTTTCTCCCAGCATTCAGTTTACTCCCCGCCACACACCTCTATTTTGCCCCGCCAGGCCCAAGACAGATTCTTTATTAACCAATGGTATTCACAGCATACAGAGGGGAATCCCACATCACTGCACAGGAGAGCTTTTAACACAAGAAGGGAGGAGGGAGGTCTGAGGATGAAAGACAAGGTGAGGAGAACAGAGTTTACCGAAGTGTCAATAAAATCCCAGGGACGGGAGTAGTGCCACTCACGGAACATAGGCACGTGGGGTGCAGTCTCTCTGGGCTCTCCTGTCCTTGAGACAACAACAAAAGGACAGACACAGAGAGCAAGGATCAAGTCCCCCCTGGACAGGCACTGTCCAGAGCAGAATTTGCTTCACCTACTAACTGGCTCTCTCAGATTTAGATGTTTCTTAGCAATAGGTGGATTCTGAACTGCCACCCCTGAGCTCTGTGAAGTCACTGCCAGTTAGGGACCAATCAGACTCCATATTCTCTGCTCAGATTCCCAGCCTGTGGTACGGATGCAAACAAACTAGTTTGCCCAGTCATTCACACATTTGGTCAGCCAGCCATTCACTTAGTCAGAAAGCCAAGTCTTTCACAACTGGTACAGGAGAAGTCTCCAGTAAGGAGTGACCTTCCCAAGCCAGGGAAAACTCAACCAGAATTCAACCAGAATGTCCTTCCTTACTATCCAGAACTGAATTTAGAGTCCAGACTTACCTCCCAGGAGAACCAACTTGGGGTTCCTGTCCAGGAACACAGCAGTCTTTCCAGGCCTCAGCAGAAGACATGAATCCCTTGAACACCTTCAGTGGGCACCCCTTCTGCAGCTTCCCCATGACCCAGAGTAAGGCTGAGTTCTGTATGGAGTGTGGGATCTCACTGGGGTTTCCGAATGAAATACAAGAGCCTGGCATGATCTGAGAATATGAGAACTCCCCCTTAGTATGGGCCTGATGACATGTACAACAGCTCTCCATATTAAATAAAACGAAAAATCACCAAGTGGAGGTGGCACACGCCTTTAATCCCAACACTCAGAAGGCAGAGGCAGGAGAATCTCTGTGAGCTTGAGGTCAGTCTGGTCTATGCAGTGAGTTCCAGAACAGGCTCCAAAGCTACACAGAGAAACCCTGTCTGGAAAAACAAACAAACAAAAAATGAATCGAACATCTATAAACCTCAAACAGGAACTCTTGTCATTATTCCGGGCAACTTTCTTTTGGATATGACCCCTGAAACACAGTAACAAAAGCAAAGACAGATCAACAGTGAAAAGATAATCTACACCAATGTGAGAAAGTATTTACACAAGTGACATCTTGGGAAGTTACATAAGAAACCCAAGAACAAGAAAACAAAGCAAGCCAAACAATAAGTGGGCAAAGCCTGAATAAATACTTTTCAAAAGAAAGGTTACACTGGGCAGTGGTGGC
>JAQHUG010000080.1:468330-488488 GCA_028555095.1 Dicrostonyx torquatus
GCCTGCCTCTGCCTCCCGAGTGCTGGGGATTAAAGGCACGCACCACCACCTAGCTGAAATGTAAATAAGTACTTGCGAGTAGGGACCAAGGAGCCTAGGGGCTAGGCATAGACTTCCACAGGTCTATAGATGTGACAGGCGAACTGCAGCCACCTGTGCGCCTCCTTTTGCCAGAGGCAAGGGAAACTACGGGACTCCTTTGGAAGGAAAGGAACCTGTTTCACAAGTTGTTGAGGAATGCTGGCTCTTACCTAACCACCAGATATCCTCTGACTAGTCCAAGTTGATCCTGGGTCTAGACTCAATTTTGGAGTCAGTAGGTCTGCCCTTTTGTGGGGTGGAGTTGAGTGGGGTACCCTTTGGACCTGAAGATAAGTTGACTATCCTCTAGACCGGCAACAGTAGTTTTTATCAGCCTTTGCAGACACAGCTTCTCTTCAGGAATTCTCGTTTACAGCTCTGTTCACAATCTGGACAACTCTGTTCACTATTACTTTTTGTTTGTTTTTGAGTATCTGAGCCCCTGTGTGTTGGGAGCTATGAAGATCAGAAACTTAGACCCGTTGGAACTGGTTGTCAGCAGTCAGACGTGGGTGCTGAGAACTGAACTTGGGAGCAAGCGCTCCCAACTGCGGAGCCATCTCTCCAGCACGAAGAGACTGTTACTTTTAATATTCTAAGATAGTCTCTTCTGCTAATTGGTTAAGTCACAAAACAGGACCCCCAAACGGCAGTGCTTCTGACAATGTCCTAGATGACCGGTCATTTCTAGAAAACAGAAACCTAAATTTCTTAGCCGGGGAACATAAACCTAGCTTCAGCATCCCTCAGAAATCTCATGATTCTGGTTTCTGTTCGTCGGGAAAGCCACAACTTCCCTTCTCCGCCCCTAACGGTCAGTTACTCCGGGCACCAGTGCATCTCACTATGTAAGCTAGTATTTCAACCCTGGTTTATATAAGCATAAAGTCACGGTCCAGCATTAACCATTATTCTATTGAAACCAGAGGCAATGATGAAGCCTGTCTCTTTAAAAGGAATTTTAAAAAAAGAAAATTAAATCAACTTTTAAACCTTGACTAGATAGAGCACCAAAAGGGTCGGATTCTTAGGGCACTGTCAACAGCATCGCCACTTTGGGCCCGCTTTGTGACATACCACTAATGAGATATATAAAGGGTTTTTCTGGGGAAGGGAGTTATTCACATTCGTTTGGAAAAGAAAAAAAAAAAAAGCAAAAAACAGTAACGTGGTCAGAAGGCGGGAGGCAGCAAATCAGAGCGTCAGGCCACTGCGTGGCGCACGGTGATGACTCGGCCGCGCGCGCCGCCCCCATCCGCTCGCGACGGAGCTGCGTCACCGGTGTTCGCTGCTCACCTCCTGGAGATCGCGGCTGCGGTAGGCCCCGGCGCTGGCCTCCCGCTCGCGGGGAGCTCGTTCGGCGGCGCGATGAGGCGCAGCAAGGCCGAGGTGGAGCGGTACATCGCCTCGGTGCAGGGCTCCGCCCCGTCGTCCCGAGAGGTGAGCGGGTCAGGGCAGGCCGGCGTCATGGCTCCCGGCGGCCTCGGCTCCGGCTGGAGCGGAGGCGGTCGCGGGCGGCGTTGGCGTGGCGCTGCTGAGCACCGGAGGCGTGGGGACGGCAGCCGCCCGCCTTTCCTCCTCATGGCGGCCCGCCCGCGGGCCCAGTCCCGCCTCGGTCTCGGCGCGATAGGCCGGCTTGGGGCGCTGCGCGGGGCTTGTCTGGCCGCGGCCGGCGCCTTGGGTCCTGCGACGCGGGCCGTGGCTCCCCGGGAGGCTGACGCCGCTCGGCGGTGGTCTTTTCCCGCTGTGTGGGTGGCTGCGTGGACGTGGAGCGGACCGACCGCCACATTCGCAAGGGCGCGTCAGCACAAATCACACGGGAGGCCCTTAATTGGGAGTCTTCGCTTGCTGTGCCCCACTCCTTACATCCGCTTCCCAAACCTCTTTTGGAAGCTGCTATTCTCGGCTTTTTAGAAGCTTTTTATTTAAAGGCAGAAAGTCGGGAATTTTAAATTTCTTACAGGCAGTAGTTGCTATGCCTAACTACACATTGCCAACGTCTCTTTTCCATACCATGTCTTGTGGGTGTTATATTTATTTTGCCGGTGGAGAGAGATATTCAGAGGCTCCAGAGTAAATTTTTTCTGGGGTTGAACAAGCAAGTTCTGCCATTTGTAAACAGGAATTTGGTACAGTATAGACTCCGTCAATAGAAACGTAGTTTTGTTTCATGTTAAACGTTTGGGGCAAAGCTTGAAATGCAGCGAACTTCAATTTATCTATTGCAAACACACAGTTCAGTCAGTTATTTTTTTTTAATTCTAAAAAATTGAGTTGTCTCTAAGAATTTTTATGATCGTTCATATATACCACAATTCATGAATGTACAAGTCTCTTATGTAAATAGCAGTTTTTTTTTTACTTTAAATCTTTTCTTAGTTTGAAAAGGTTAAATAATCCTGTCCAATGAATCTAACCCCCAAAAAATCAGGATCCAAAGTGAAATTTTCAAGTTCAAAGCCGGGTGGCTTTGGTGCACGCCTTTAATCCCAGCACTCGGGAGGCAGAGGTAGGTGGATCTCTGTGAGTTCGAGGCCAGCTTGGTCTAGAGAGAGTTCCAGGACAGCCAGAGATATACAGAGAACCCCCCTCAAAAAAAAAAAAAAATCAAGTTCATTTAGTTCTGGTATGTCACAAGTGGGAAATTTACAACCAGTTGTCTCTGATGGGTCAAAATCAAAACTCCAGGGCACAAAAATTATCAAATCAAAGTACCTTCAGGTTTCTGTGAATAAGGTCCACATTAAACAAATGTATTTATATTTAGACTTGGTTCTTGTCATCAGGATGTCTCATACGTTTGAAAATATTTTTAAAGTCTGAGAACAAAAACCCAAACCCAAAGACCCTGAAATCTAAAAATGCCAAAAATTTCAGATAAGTCATGTTCAGCTAATAGTGCTTGATACTGTATAAATAGTCGTTAAATTTTGTTAGGGGCGGTGACAAGCAAGTAAAGTCTGTATGTATTCAATTCCTATTATTTTTTATTTGTTTGGCTTTCTAGACAGGGTCTCATTAAGTAGCTTCTGGTGTCCCGGAACTCACTATGTAGATCAGGCTGGCCTCGAACTCACAGAGCTCCTCCTGCCTCTGCCTCCCGAGTGCTGGGATTAAAGGCGTGCGCCACTGCCGCCCGGCCCGGAGGTATTTTTTAAAAATAGTTTTTGATGTAAGAGTGATTGGGGTGGTTAGTCACCAACTTGGAGAGTGACAACTATAAGATAGCTTGTCTCTTAACTAGTTTCGTTCATCGTTCACGTTTGTGCTATTAACATTCAACCAAAGCCCTTATTTCCAAACCTTTTGTATTTAAAAAGAAATTATGTCAAACAAGTTCTGTAACTACTAAGAAATAATGCCGCAGGCCTTTCTTTTCTGTGCTCCTGGTGACCTGTATTTTACTGTTTTCATTTTATAAATTTGGTTATTATTGATATTTCATGTTTGTAGGATATTATTTTTGTTCTTTTGTGGCCAGTTCATTTCACTTAGTGTAATTTCAAGGTCATCCATGTTGTAGCAGGGGTCACCCCTTTTTAATGGCTGAATAATAGGTATGTATCTTAGGTATGCCACGTTTTGCTTATTCATTTACTGTTGATTGACAGGTTGTTTATATCTTTTGTCCAATACATACAATGCAGTGAACAATAATATAAAAATATTTTAGTGCTAACTCTTAATTCCCTTCGGTTTACACCAAAAAATAATTATTGGGCTGTATGTTAATTGGTGTTTTCTGAGGAGCCCCCAAATTCTTTTCTATAATGACTGTACTTTTTCCTATATTCCTGCTGTCAATTTATGGGGTTTTAATTTCTTTTTTTTTTTTTTTTTAAGCCAGTGCCTTACATTTATTTTTTATTGCATCTTATTTTGTGAGAATGTGTGTGTGTGTGTGTGTGTGTGTGTGTGTGTGTGTTTGCGTGTGTGTGTGTAAGTGCACTTGTGGAAGTCAAAAGAAAGTTTGCTGGAGTTGGTTCTCTACTATCACATGGGGCCTAGGGGTGGAATTTAGGTCTTTGTGCTTGATGGAAAGGTGCATTTACTCACTGAAGCCATATTGCCAGCTCTAACTATCCTAAATCTTTAAATAATTTTTTAATTTTTTTCGAGACAGGGTTTCTCTGTGGCTTTGGAGCCTGCGCTGGAACTAGCTCTTGTAGTTAAAAATATTTTTATTGTTTATTTATATGTCTTTATCACATGTGTTCCTGTGCCAGAGGAGGCCAGAAGGTGGCATCAGATCCCCTGACACTAGAGTTACACATGGTTGTGAGCTGCCATGTGGGCCTGGGACTCAAACCTAGATCCTTTGAAAGAGCAGCTAGAGAGCTCTTAACCACTGAGCGATCTCTCCAGCTCCAGTTATCTTAAATATTATGTTCATATAGTTTACAAATTTATATTAGCAACATATCTCCCCTAATTGTCCTTCTAATGAACTTGCAAAACCACTGCCAGTCCCACATACATGCTGGTTATATGCTGTATGTTTTTTGAATAACTAAGGTAATACTGAATTATAACTTATTCTGACCTAACTCTTTAAGAATTTAAGGGGCTGGGCGGTGGTGGTGCATGCCTTTAATCCCAGCAGTCGGTAGGCAGAGGCAGGCAGATCTCTGAGTTTGAGGCCAGTCTGGTTTACAAGAGCTAGTTCCAGGATAACTAAGGTGGTTACACAGAGAAACCTTGTCTTGAAACACCCCTCCCCCCCAAAAAAAAGAAGAATTTAGGGACTGTAGAGATGACTTAGAGGTTAAGATCACTTACATCACTTACTACTCTTGCAAAAGACCCAGGTTCAGTTCAGTTATCCATATGGAATGCTCATAATTATAATTGGAGTTCCAGGGCATACAGCACCCATTTCTGATCTCCAGCATCAGGCATGCATGTGGTACACATAGCCTATATGCAGAGGAAACAACTCCTACATATAAAATGAGTAAATAAATTAAAAAAATAATTGGAAAGTAAAATTTAACTTGCTACTGTCTTGTGCTCAAATTTCAAATTTGATTTTGTAAATCTTTGTAAAGTTAGGTAGCAGAAAGAGGAATTAAAATTGAGACTGTGATAGGGGATTGGAGAGATGGGTCAGCGGTTTAAGGCACCCGCTGCTCTTCCAGATTCAATTCCCAGCAACCACATGGTGGCTCACAGCCATCTGTAGTGAGATGTGGTGCCATCTTCTGGCCCATAGGCATACACACAGCCAGAACATTGTATAATAAATAAATCTTTAAAACAAAATTAAAAGACTGTAATACATAAAAACTGGGCATGATGTCTCATACCCTTTAAAAATTACTTATGTGTGTGGGTGTTTTGCCTGCGTTTATGTCTGTAGCATGTACATTTTCAGTGCCTGCAGAATCCAGAAGAAGGCATCAGATCCCTGAGCTACAGTTGTGAGCTACCATGTGGGTGCTAGGAGTCAAACCAGGGTCCTAAGGAAGAGCAACTGTTGCTCTTTACCTCTGTCTGAGCCGTCTCTCCAGCCCCAGTGGCTCATACCTTTGATCCCAGTACTCTGGGCTGAGCTAGGAGAATCACTGTGCGTTCATTTGCAGCCTGGACTACAGTAGCATTTCTGGTGAGTTTGTGCTAGAGTGAGAGCATGGCTTAAAAACAAAACAGATTCAGTTACACATAGAAATTGGGTTACCTTCCAAATGGGTGGAGAAAAGGATTGGTTGTTTAATAGGTATTGCTTGAAAAGTAAAAATTGGTTAATGACTTTTAGAAAGAGGGTCCAGTGTATACTACTTACAAAAATAAGTATTAGATTTCAAAGTAATTTTAGAGAGAGAGACTGAAAGAATATAGGGATGAAAATTTTATGAATCTCAAGTGAGAATGGCCTTTCTAAAGAGTAAACAGCATAGAAAACATTTTCGCTAAAAAGTCAGTCTTGTTTCATAAATACACTGAACACTGAAACAAGTAACAACTAGAAACATTTAAAAATAATCATAAGTATCAGTGGGGTTAAGGAGTTCTTAAGGAGGGGATTTTTGGGGTGTAACTCAGTTCTAAAAGTGAACATCATGAAAGCCTCAAAACCAAAGATTGGGCGTAGTAGCCCACACTTGATCTCAGCATCCATGAGGAAGAGGCGAAAGGATCAGAAGGTTTATGCCCCCCCTCCCCCAGATCCTTAAGGATTAGTTAATATCATTTCCTACTACAAAATTGATGATGATGATGAAATTTTATTGAGAATGTATACTATTTGATTATGCTTATAAAAGTGGTCTTGAGGTGATCCCTCTGCATATTAAATTAGAGATTAAAGAAATGAAAAAAACCTGAGTTCTTATATTTTAATAATGAGTAGAACAAATGGTTACAAACTTTATGGAGGAACGTAGGTAAGAAAAGGTACATTTTTATAATTTTAAAAGTTTTGAAATTAATCCCAAGGAAATTATGACTGGGCAGATTTGTACTTAAATATATATTGAGGGGCTGGAGAGATGGCTCAGAGGTTAAGAGCACTGGCTGTTCTTCCAGAGGGTCCTGAGTTCAATCCCTAGCAACCACATGATGGTTCACAACCATCTGTAACGAGATGTGGTGCCCTCTTCTGGCAGAACACTGTAATACTTAATAAATAAATAAAATATTTTAAAAAAGGGCAACATCAAAAAAATGTTTTTAAAAAAATATATTGAGTAATACCTACCCACCCGCGGTTCAGTGAAATCTAGCAACCAGGATTGTACCTGTGTGTATTGTACAGTTGAAAGGATAGATAAACATGGAAAAAAACAATAAAAACAGGACTTTGATCACTGCTGTTAACACATAGGCAGAATGTTGTGGGAGTGACAATGGCCATGTCCTTCCTGAGTCAGAAGACACCAGGAAACTAGCTGTCTTCTAGGTATACTTTGACACCTTAAGCTAGAATGTTCTGATAGTGGTATTCTAAGTATCAAAATTTATACTATTGAAGTTCATTATCTCAGACACCAGATACCTCACTTTAGTTCCCAAAGCCCCCTTTTGAAGGATAATTACTGAGATAGCGTGTCAATAACAGAGTAAAGCTAATAAGTTCCAGTTCTGTTAGCAACATTCCATGTAGCTAAATTATCCTTCATAGAAAGAGGAAGAACACACAGGAAGATTGCCTCTTCCTTCATAAACCAAAGTTTCTGAATACTGGAGTATTCAAAGCCATTGGCAACAATTCTCTTTTATGTGTATGAGTGTTTTGCCTGCATGTATGTATGTGTGTTACTTGTGTGCTTGATGCCCATGGAGGTCAGAAGATGGTGTAGTTACAGAGGTGGAGAGCTGCCATGTGAGTGCTCCTCTTCACCACTAAGCCTTTTCTCTACCCACAGATCATATCTTGTATGAAGCTGTGTGCTGGACTTGACAGTTTATAGTAGTAAAGATCCAGGGTATGAAATAGGTTTATTTCAAGAATTCAGATTTTATTTCCTTTTCCTTTTTAAAAAGATTTCTGCCTGCACATGTATGCCAGCAGGCCAGAAGAGGGCACCAGATTTCATTATATTGTGAGTCCCCATGTGGTTTCTGAGACTTGAACTCAGGACCTCTGGAAGAGTAGTCAGTGCTCTTAACCACTGAGCCATCTCTCCAGTCCCAGATATTATTTCAAAGTCAGGTGTGGTATGTGCCTGTAATCCCAGCACTTGGGAGGCTGAAGTAGTGCATCTTTGAGGCTGTCCTGGTTCTACATCTCGTGTATCAGACCAGCTAAGGCTAATAACCCTGTTTTAAAAAAAAGAAACAATACCACATTTTATTTCAATCTTTAAAAATTCGTGTGTAAAATACTAGTCTTTAAAGAGAATAGTCCATGGACCAGGGAATGTCCAGAACCTTAATGAGTCTGAAAGGCTTTCCCAAGGAGGCTTCTTACAGGGGGTAGGGAAGGAGAGGTTTCTGGTATACATTCCTTTCTCCAGAAAAATTGATTTTCATGTACTTACTTATCTGTAAAGTAATGCCAGGAAAGCAGTAAAAGAATGCTGGGGTGGTGGTGGCGCACGCCTTTAATCCCAGCACTCGGGAGGCAGAGGCAGGCGGATCTTTGTGAGTTTGAGACCAGCCTGGTCTACAAGAGCTAGTCCAGGACAGCCACGACTACACGGAGTAACCCTGTCTCGAAAAACAAACAAACAACAACAACAAAAAGAATGCTGGGTAACACATGGCTAAGGTGTCCCTAGCTTCTCTGAGTAAACTCTTTTCATTTTGTGTGTGTGTGTTGTAACTCAAGCTGGTTTTGAGCTTAGGATGGCCTTGAACTCAGGATCCTCTTGCTTCTATTTCAAGTTCCTGAGTGTTTGGGACTGCAGGTGTGAACTACTTCACCTGCCTTGAATTGTAACTTCTGATGCCTATTTTAACTATTGAATTTATTTTTATGAAATTTATAAAATTTGGTGTTGTAAATGGAGGAGAGGTGTAGGTTATGTTTCCAGCTCCCAGCCCCCAGCTGCCGGCCGCTTGTTTATGCCCGAAATAACCACATGAAAACTGTATTCATTTAAACTCTGCCTGGCCCATTATCTCCAGCCTTTTCTTGGCTAGCTCTCATATCTAAAACTAACCCATTATAAAAGTCTGTGTGTCACCACGAGGTGGTGATCTTACCGGGAATCATTCGGCATGTCTGACCCGGGAGGCTTCATGGCGAGCTCTCTCACTTCCTTTCTTCCCAGAACTTTCGTTCTGTCTACTCCGCCCATAAGGGCTGACCTATCTTACAAGCCAGGCAGAGTCTTTATTTAACCAATCAAAGCACAGAAATACAGATGAACCCTCCTACTCCAATTGGAACCATTCATTAACTCTTAGGATATACATGTATGTTCAGGTAACATTGTACTTTTCTTCTTCGGTTGCTTTGTTTTCAAGACAAGGTTTTTCTGTAGCTTTGGAGCCTGTCTTGGAACTAGTTTTTGTAGACCAGGCTGGCATCGAAATCACAGAGATCCACCTACCTCTGCCTCTTGAGTGCTGGGATTAAAGGTGCATATCGCCAACACTCAGCTCATTTTTTTTTTTTCATATGAAAAAGTTAATATTAAACTTGTTAGGGCATTTTTGTCCTTTGAAAAAGTTGAGTAGTATTTCAAAATATAAACAGTAAAACCACTCCATTCTTTTTTAGAAGTCAATGAAAGGATTCTACTTTGCAAAGCTGTACTATGAAGCTAAAGAATATGATCTTGCTAAAAAGTAAGTACCAACCTGGAAATAGGTTTCAATTTTTCATTCTTGTAATCGGAAGAACTGCTGAAGAAGACATTTTTATTTAAGTGTATCCTGGAATAAAGGATTTATCGCTCTCAGACATTTGTTAGATTGACCTTCTAAGAGTATTTCTTACTGGCTTTTGTTTATATCTAGTACAGAAATTATTTGTCTTAAAACACTGTTTTTAAAATTGCCCTTGTGTAGAATGAAAGAGATCATTCCTGTGTGTAAATTTCTTCCTGGTTAGTTAAGAAGCAGCAAACACTGACTTCATAAAATGCTGGCCAGGGAACAGCCAACATAACAACTCCGTAGTTGCTTTCTTACCAACAAGACAAGAACTGGCTGGTTCTAATTTCCTTACTCAGTAGCTTAGAGGAGGAAGTTAAAAGGGGGACAGATTATCAAAAGCAGTGATGGGACCAGGGAACTGCTAGTGATGAGAAAGGCTGTAACCCAGGTTTTCCTAGGACAGTTCTTTAGAGAATCAGTTATTTTTCTCTGAATTTTATGTATGAGGGCCTTTGGGTATATCCCTAGCAGCCTCTTCCCCAGAAGGAAAGGGAAGCGGTGATAACTTCTGTTGGCCACATCTGAGTCTGTTAACTGTTGTTCTTGTTAATATGAGAGTTTTTCTTAGTTTTGGTGTTTGGTCTATTTCTCTCACATCGTTAATGAACCTAGAAGATAACTTATTTTTGTTGTTACTTGATTTAATATTGCTGGTGAGAAGTCTTAGTGCGTAAAGGTGCTCGCCACCAGCCTAATGGACCTGAGCTAGACCCCTGGAACCCATACGGTAGAAGGAGAGAACCAACTTCTCCAGATTGTCCTCTGACTTCCATGTGTATACCACAGTATACACACTCCCTCCCAAATTCAGGATGGGAAGAGAAGAGTTCTGTTGGGTTAATCAAGACATTTTTATGCTTTTCAAATTTAGCTGAGTATAGTACTTAGAGATTATTTTCTTGTTTAAAAGGTAAATATATTGGTTTGTGAAACATTTTTAGTATTTAACATTCTCATTTAAAAATTTTTCATTGCAGTTTGTTGATTATAATCATTGCTTATTATGCAAAACTGTTTAGTGGTTTACTAAATACGATCAGGAAGGAAAGAACAATTTATGCATTCATTTCTTGTAGGTAGCAGAAGAAAAATCATTTGGCAAAGGTACCACTTTCTAGTAAAATGAGGGGCTGGAGAGATGACTAGTGATTAGGAGTACTCAGCCCCTCTTGCCAAGGACAAGTAAATACATCTTGAGTAAACCAGTAAAATGAGTAAATATGTTGTTATCTCTTTGTGATTGTTAGCTACTTTGCAGCGGATATTTTGGTACTCCATGTTAAATAAATATGGTAGTTAGTAACTGACTTATAGTAGAAGAATTGGTAGGTAACACTCTTCTGTCAATATTCTAGTAGAGTGTAATGATCTCAAGTTTTAGTTTTGTATTTTAAAACATGTTTAATCGATGACTCTTATTTTTAAAACAGATACATTTCTACATATATCAATGTGCAAGAGAGGGACCCTAAAGCCCACAGATTTTTGGGTCTTCTTTATGAAGCTGAAGAAAATACAGACAAAGCTGTTGAATGTTATAAGGTAATTATAGGATTAAAGTACAGCCTCTCTGAGGCTGGGGAGATGGCTCATCAATGAAGAGTTTGGGCTGATCTTCCAGAAGAACTGGGTTTCATTCCCAGCATCCATGTAGTGGCTTACAGCCATTTGTAATTCTACTTCCAAGGAATCTGATATTCTCTTCAGGCCTCCCTGGGAACCAGTCACTATAGTAATGAGGATGCGCGGGCTGTGTCCCACTGCCCAGCTCCCGGCCGCGGGCCTGCTTTGGGTCCTTGTTAGCTTATACCCAAAATAATTACACAGAAAACTGTATTCATTTAATACATTGCCTGGTCCATTATATCTAGCCTCTTCTTGGCCAACTCTCACATCTTAAACTAACACATTTCTATTAATCTGTATTCCCCACGAGAATGTGGCTTACCGGTACGAGCCTAACCAGTGTCCATCTTGGGCCGGAAAAGCGTGTCATCTGCCAGACTTCCTTTCTTCCCAGCATTCCATCCTGTCTAATCCACCTGATTTCTGCCCTATCAAAAGGCGAAAGCAGTTTTCTTTATTAAACCAGTGAAAGCAATACAAATGAAGAAGCATCTCCTATATCAAGTCACACACACGGTACACAGACATACTTGTGGTCTAAAAACCTGTACATATTTTTAAAAAAGTGTAACCTTTGCATAGCCATACAGGTGATACTTATGGTATGTAATAAATAATTCATATTAATTTATCAATGTAGTGAAATAAGCATTAATATTATTAAATGGCTTAGTTTGGAACATATTTAAAATTTTTTTTTTTTTTTTGGAGACAGGGTTTCTCAGTTGCTTTGAAGCCTGTCCCTTTTTAGGCCAGGATGGCCTTGAACTCACAGATCCATTTGTCTCTGCCTCCCCGGTGTTGGGGTTAAAGGCTTGTGCCACCATAATCAGGCTAAAATTTTGAATATTTAAAACACATAAAATATAGTGTAGCCTGGGGAGTTGGCCCAGCTGGTAAAGGTGCCTGAGCCTGACCAGGTGAGTTTGGTTCCTGAATCTACAAGGTAGAAGGAGGGAGCTGTCCTATGACTTCAACTGTTTGACTGTGGCACAGGAGCACCTACAACACCCCTGGAAATAAAATAAGTAAAAGTGTAACTAAGAAAAACCTGAAAATGGTCAGAGACAATAACCTCATGCATTTTTTAAAAATTTACCTAAGCAATGCAAAATTTATTTGATTTATAGTCACAACAATTTGTTTCTGTTTTGGTTAGGTTTGTTTTTTGAGGGCATTTTATATAGTTCTGGGTGCTCTAGAACTTGCTGTGTAGACTAGGCTGGCCTCAAGCTTACAGAGATACTCTAACCTTTGTCTCCTGAGTGCTGAAATGAAAGGTATCTGAGACCACATCTACTCCACAAAAAATATTGGTGGCTTTAACTGCTTTAAAATAAAATTGTTTAGGAATAGGATTTTAAAAAGCTGTACAGGTAGGTAACTCAGGTTAAGAGTGCTCACTATACTTGTATTGAGTTTGGTTCCCAGCACCCAAATGGAACAGCTCACAATTGCCTGTAAATCAGTTTCTAGGGAATCTGACAGCCTCTTTCGGCCTTCTTGAGTATCTGCATTCATGTTTTGCATATGTGCACACACAGGCACACATGCATATAATTAAAATAATTTAAAAAGTCTTTGAAAAAGCCGGGTAGTGCTGGCACACGTCTTTAATCCCAGCACTTAGGAGGCCGAGGCAGGTGGATCTCTGTGAGTTCAAGACCAGCCTGGTCTACAAGAGCTAGTTCCAAGGACAGGCTCCAAAGCTACAGAGAAACCGTCTCGAAATCCCCCCTCCCCCCCAAAAAAAATCTTTGAAAAATTGGAAGATAAAATTTAATAATGTGTAGTAATTTTTTTAGATGATTGTATATACTTAAACCTATGTTCACTTTATAACTTCTGTTTTTGATATTTTTCTGACATCAGCGTTCAGTGGAATTAAACCCAACACAGAAAGATCTTGTGTTAAAAATTGCAGAATTGCTTTGTAAAAATGACGTGACTGATGGAAGAGCAAAATACTGGGTTGAAAGAGCAGCCAAACTTTTCCCAGGAAGTCCTGCCGTTTATAAGCTGAAGGTAAAGTCACCACCCAAACAGCATATGGAAGGAGAAACTCAGATACCATCATTTTTAGTGTTTTGAAGCATAAATCCTTGTCAATAGCAAACTTATAGTACACGCATATTTTCTTTAAAAAATCTTTAAATAATTCTTATAAAACCTTTCTGAGTGTTGGCTGACTAGGCAGTGTAATACTTTACAAACGATACCTCAGTTATTTAGTATTTTTATAGTTTCATAATTCTGTACAGTGTGGTTGTTATGGTAGATTGTATCATTTTGTGACCAATGGAGGTAAGATTTTGCATGTGCACATGCGCGCGTGTGTGTTTGTGTGTTTACATGTACTTGCGTGCATGTAGCTAAGGTGTAAATGAAACTCTGGCATAAAATTCTCTTTGTTAGATAATTATTTATGGGTTGACAGCTTAAAACAACTAGAAAGAAGTATGTTCAAGCCTGTCATAATAGTGCATGTATTTAATCCAAGCACTTGGGAAGCAGACGAATGTAGATCTCTATGACTCTAGGCCCAGGCTGGTATAACATAGCAAATTTCAAGTCAGTCAAGGCTATGTAATGAGACCCTGTCTCAGAGTAATAGAAATAGATGTGTTCTAAAAACTGGAAGTGTGAGGCTCTCAAACAGAAAATAAAAATATAGTTTATTCAGAATAATTACTAAAAATGTTTAAAAATTCATATTACTTTGTATGGATTTGGGTTTTCCCATGTTATCATATCCAGCTTTGACTGTTACATTTGTTTGTTTTTGACAGTCTTGCTTATATGTATATCCTGGACTGGCCCCAAACTCATGGTCCTCCTGCCTTAGCTTAGAGTACTAGGATTAAAGGTGTACTTCTTGTTATTCTTTACTGAGTAAAATACAAGTCACTAAATAACTTTTGGAGAAAATATTTTATATATAGATAAATGCATACATTGTACAATATTAAATGAACTATAAATGTATATTTATTTTTAACTTGTTCCTTTTAATGCTATTATACATATATGTGTGTGTGTGTGTGTGTATATATATATATATATAATTTCTCCCACCCCCACCCCCAAGACAGGATTTCTCTCTGTAGCTCTAGCTGTTCCACTCACATTGTAGACTAGGCTTGCCTCAGATCTGGTGTAGGAGGGTCCTTGTTTATTTCTGTTGCTTTCATTGGTTAATAAAGAAGCTGCCTTGGCCTGTAGAATAGGACACAGCCCTTAGGTGGGCAGAGTAGACAGAAGGGAAGGTGGTGGGAGAGAAGGGAAGTGTGGCAGACGCCATGATGCTCCAGCCCAAGATGGACACTAGTTAGACTCATGCCGGTAAGCCACAGTCAAGTGGCGATACATATTATCAGAAATGGGTTAGTTTTAGATGTGAGAGTTAGCCAAGAAAAGACTAGAAGATAATGGGCCAGGCAGTAATTTAATTAATACAATTTTCGTGTGGTTATTTTGGGCATAAGCTAGCTGTGCAGCCACAGCCGGGAGCCATGCGCTGGGAACAAAGGGCCCGTGTTCCTCTCAGGTGCTGGGAACACAGCAGCCGCACCCCCTCTTACAACACAGATCCATTTGTTTCTGCCTTCTGAGTGCTGGATTAAAAGTGTGTGTCACTATGCCTGGCCTATACATGTTTCTTTAGAAGTTTCAGCAGTTAACTTATTTTGAAAGAAATATAATGTTCCTTTTAAAAAATTTGTTTTTAATTTAGTATTTCACGTATAATCAAAGGCCAGGCTTTCTTTTTGCAGATTAAAATAAGCCAACCATAAGTTTTTGGAAGTGACCCAGAAGGAGAGAGATTGATGGAGGAGGTTAGGAAATGTATAGATTGCTACTGGAGGTGTTTGTAAGGCAAAGGTAGAAGATAAGTATGTAGATAAAGTAAAATAGAATTTATACATCAGGATAGCTTCAGTTTTCTTAGTGAAGGGTAAGTCAAGGCCATAGGTTGAACATCAGTGTTGAAGGAATATGTGGTCCTTTTAGGGAATAGAGAATATGCATTTATTAGAAGTAAAATGGTACTTCATTTTAGGTAATACTAGTTTGAGTGTGAGATCATGAAAGTCAAATCAGCCTGAATTTGAAATTTCCTAAATTCCAGTATGCCCTATCTCCAGTTGTTCAACTGTTTATGGCAGCACAGAGAGAATGGTATAGGGATCCTCGTAGGAAAGGTAGGGGAATTAGGTGAAGGATTTTTGTAAACAAGCAGTAATGTAGACTATTAAGAATTACTGCATTTTAGCTTGATGGAGAAGAAAGTAAACCCATGTGTTGTGGATAATTAAAGCTCGGCAATGTAAGTGTGCTGAAAGAGCTTCTCATAGTGGAGAAGTACAGATTGGAAGACTTGCGTCAGTGACAAATGTCTGAACGTTGTATGAGATGATTAAAGAACTGAGTAACTAAGCTACTACCTATTTGGTGTTACTTTTCATTTGCTAATTATAAAGGTAATTGTTAGGGATGAAAAAGTCACTCCCCTAGAATTACAAACGGTGTGGGAGAACATGTAATAGTAGGGAGTGAAGAAGCAGTCAATTCCTTCTGTGTATAGACTGAGAGGAGCTGTTATGAAGAGCTGGGGGGGGCTCTCATGACGTGATAATACTCCCTGTTCATTTAGTTTCAAGAGGGGAACCTGTAGTAGATGATGAGGGTAGCAGAACAGTATGAGACAGTGGACATTCTGTGAGCTGCAGGGTGTACAGGTAAGGATCCTGGTGGTAAGGGTTGATTGGGTAAGTTGTGACAGGTATACAGGGATGTAAAGCAATAATAGTCTTACTAAAGTCTCTGAGGTGAATATGGACAATCATGGGCACTGTGGTAGCTAAGTGCTACTTTTCACACTAAGTTGTTAACATCTGGAAATAACTGAAGGAGCTAATAGTTTATGTCGGATGATACCTATGCAGTGTCCTTTTTTTAGAGCTAGACATAGTCAAAGGTTGTGCATGAACCTATGGCTCATTTAAAATTGTATCAGTATTACTCATCATTTAATGACTTTTTTCCCAAATAGGAACAGCTTTTAGATTGTAAAGGTGAAGATGGATGGAATAAACTTTTTGACTTGATTCAGTCAGAACTTTATGCAAGACCTGATGATGTTCATGTGAATATCCGACTAGTAGAGCTGTACCGTTCAAATAAAAGATTGAAGGATGCTGTGGCCCACTGCCATGAGGCAGAGAGGAACATAACTCTACGTTCAAGTTTAGAATGGAATTCATGTGTTGTACAGACTCTGAAGGTAGGTGAGAGCTATTTGTCTCCATTTCTAGGTGGATAGGTACCATACATTCCTTCATATTTAAGTGTTCTTCAACATTTAAATTTCTTTCATCAGTATAGTACAACTATAAAATTAAATTTTGGATAGACTGGGGGAATAAATGTGGTGTGTGTTTCTCTGTGTGTATATTTGGTATTTTTATTTATAAGGCCAATGTAAAAATTGCCATTTTCACAGTTATAATAATAATGGACCAAAGATTTTGTAGGTGTACAATGATCAGCTTTTTAAAATCTGTTAAAGATTTATTCTTAAAGATTTATAAAGATTTATTGTTTTTCTAAAACAATAGGAATATTTGGAGTCTCTGCAGTGTTTGGATTCTGATAAAAGTACTTGGAGAGCAACCAGTAAAGATTTACTTCTAGCCTATGCTAACCTTATGCTTCTTACACTTTCTGCCCGAGATGTGCAGGAGAGCAGAGAGCTACTGGAAAGGTATGTTGCTGTTGAGAGAGTGTAAGTGTGCACATGAGCACACTTAGCCAAATGACAGTTTTCCTTTTTTTTTTTTTTTTGTAGTAATTGGTCTAGGTTTCTTTACATTATTAACATTCCTCTAGTTTACCTGTGCTCATACAATAAAACACTTGAGAATATACTTTTATGGAAATGTTATATAATTCTATACAACTTATTTTTAGGGAACTTTTTTTTGTAATTTTAAAATTACGCTCTCAGATAATTTACAGGGTTTAGTTCTGCCCCTTCCAGCTTTGTGGTCCCAGGGAATGAATACATCAGGCTTGGCTATAAATGCCTTTGCCCTCCCTAGAAAATTCTTACAGTACCTCTCTGAAAATTAGCCTTCTAGTTTAATATTCTCTTTTGTCATGATTAATAGTTTGACATTAAAATGAATGTTCTGGTGTATCACGTCACGTCTGATTTAATTTAATTTACTTATTTATTTTTAGACAGGGTTTCTCTGTGTTGCTTTGGAACCTCTCTTGGTACTTAACTCTGTAAACCAGGCTGGCCTTGAACTCCTAGAGATCTGCTTGCCTGTGCCTCTTGAGTGCTGAGATTAAAGACAGTACCACCACTGCCTGACCACATTTTTAACGTGGTAATTTTGAAAACCATGTAACCCATGTAACGGAGTTCTTTTTTGTTTAGTGACTAGGTTCAGATTTGCTAGTATACGCATTTAGCATCACTACTATTTCAGAAAATATTTGGCTTAGAAACAAAGTAATTCACATATAATGAATAAACTTTTTTTTTTTTTTTTTTTAAAGACAGAGTTTCTCTGTGTAACTGTCCTGGCTGTCATGGAACTAGCTCCATAGACCAGGCTGATTTTGAAGTCACATAGATCTGCTTGCCTCTGCCTCGCAAGTGCTGGGAATAAAGGTGTGTGCTACTGCCACCTGGTTCTTTTTATTTTTATTAACCAAATTTCATATTATAAAAGCATCACTTAGATTTGTATAAGGACAAGTGCTGATAGGAGATTATGGGCCAAATATGGACCACTGCTTGCCTTTGAAAGTAGAGGATTGGCTAGGTGGTGGTGGCGATGCCTTTGGTCCCAGCACTAGGGATGCAGAGTTAGGCAGATCTCTTTGTTTGAGGCCAACCAGTACTACAGACTGAGTTCCAGGACACCCAGGGCTATGCAGAGAAACCCTTATCTCAAAAAGCCAAAAAAAAAAAAAAAAAGAAAACAAGAAAACCGTAAAGGCTTGTTGGGTTTTTGTGGATTGGTAGGCAGAAACAGGTGGATCCCTGAGTTTGAGGCAGCCTGATCTACAGAGTGAATTCCAGGACAGGTCAGCGCAGAGAAACCCTGTCTTTAAAAAAACAAACAAACAAAAAAACTCTGAAAGTAAAGGGTTGCTGAAAAATACTTAATTCATGAAAACAAATAAGCTTATAACAATGATTATGAAAAGCAAGAGTTTATTAACGCTTGAGAAAATGAGGCATTTCACATTTTTGTAGCATCTGTCTCAATTGAACACAAGTAGATTCTCAACTATGTCATTCTGTATGTTGTTTCATCTGAAGTCTGTAAAATTTATTTATGTGTGAGAAATTGAGTATAAAGGGCGCAAAGCATTTCCTGTTTCCTATATTAGTACAGGAGCTCCCCTTAAGAGGTCTTTGAGAACTTACAGAAATCCTCAAACCTTATTTGTTAGAAAATCTGTTGCTCTGATTTCTTATGATAAGCCGTTTTAGATATATGATATTTAGATTATATGATAATCCCTCACACAGTGGAAGGCTTCTAAAGACTGATTATTAGATTTCAAAATGTTAAATAGAATATAAAATAAAAATAATGTCTGAAGTGTGTTGTCCTCATTTACCATTAAATATTCACATTTTATCTGTCATTTTAATTTGATTCATATCTTTTTTGATTAATAACTATTTTGTAGTAGGATATCATTGTAGAGGTGTTGTAACTGCTGAATGAAAATTCCCACTAGTGTTTGATCTGTGATTAGTCTCTAGGGTGCTTCATCTATGAAGGGTAATAGTATGAATGTGGAAGGTGTGGTTTAAAATAGCCTTAGTAGTTTTGTTTTGAATTAAAATATGAAACTCATTAATCATAGTGTGGTAGGTATAGAGTACCTGTTTACTCTTTTAATCTTACAGTTTTGATAGTGCTCTTCTGTCTGTGAAATCTTCTGTGGGTGGAAATGATGAGCTGTCAGCTACTTTCCTCGAAACGAAAGGACATTTCTACATGCATGTTGGCTCTCTACTTTTGAAGATGGGTCAGCACAGTGACATCCAGTGGCGAGCTCTCTCTGAGCTGGCTGCATTGTGCTATCTCATAGCTTTTCAGGTAAGCCTTTTTCAGTTTGAGGTGCAGTTGTCATTTCAGGAAGACCTTATCGTTTTTCTCATAGAGGTGTGTCCCAGTAAATAATAAAAATAAACATTGTGTTAAAGTTAAGATAAAAGTCAGTTTGAATAACTGAAGCAAGGTGAGCATACTGTTTAGGTTGGTGAAACAGGCGTGTGGATACATTCTTGTGGACAGTATATATTGGGCTCATTTACTTGGAGATCATTTTGAAGAGTTTGATCTATAAACTTGGCCATATCTGGGAACATAATATTAAAGATAAATTTTATTTATTATTATTTTATTTCTGTGCATTGGTGTTTTACTTACATATATATCTGTATGAGGGTGTCAGAGTCCTTGGAACTAGAGTTACAGACATTTGAGAGCTGTCATATGGATGTTGAAAATTGAATCCAGGTTCTCTGGAATAGCAGCCAGTGAGTGGTCTTAACTGTTGAATCATCTCTCCAGCCCCTAAAGATAAAATTTTAAATGTGGGTTGACTCAAAAAGTTATATACAGGACGGATATCCTTCCTTCCCCTCCTCCCTCACACTTCCTCTTTTTTCCCTCTCCTCCTTCTCTACCTCCATCTTTCTCCTCCCATATCTTCCTCTTTCTGCCCACTCTCCATCACATATCCCCTCCCCCTTTTGCTCCTGTCTTCCTTCTCTCTTTCGCCCTCTCTGCCCTCTCTCCCCTCCCGTGCCCTTCCTCTCTCCATCTCTGTCTCTTTTTTTAGACAGGATCTTTTTTTCTTTTATAGAAAGTTTTTTTTTTTCCCCCTTCGAGACAGGGTTTCTCTGCAGCTTTGGAGTCAGTCCTGGAAATAGAAAGTATTTTTCATATAATATATTCATATTACAGTTTCCCCTCTTCCTGCTCCTCCCAGTTCCTCCCTATCTTTCTTCCCATCTTGGATCCACACACTTTCTGTCTTTATTAGAAAACAAGCAGGCATCTAAGGAGTAATAATAGTAAGATAAAAC
>JAQHUG010000080.1:489138-501638 GCA_028555095.1 Dicrostonyx torquatus
TTCTCCATTGAGACTCCCTTTGAGGAAATGAATATTTCATTTGCAAGTAAATGTCAGTCAATTGGAGATAGCTTCTGAGTCAGGAATGGAATGTTTGTCCACTCTCAGGTCTAGTACCTCATGTGGTACAGACCCATACAGGTCCTTGCATGTGTCACAGTCTCTTGTTCATATGTGTACCAGCTCTGCTGTGTCTAGAAGACTTTTGATTCCTTGGTGTCCTCTATCCCCTCTGGCTTTTAAACTCTTTCTGCCCCCTCTTCTACAATGTTACCTGAGTCCTGAGGGGACTTTCACTCTGCATATTGTCTGGCTGTGGGTCTATGTGTTCTTGTCTGCTACAGGAGAAAGCTGCTCTGATGTTAGTTAAGCCATGCAAGGAAATAGTATAGCAAAGCGTTAGGAGTCATTTTATTGCAACATTCCTTTAGCAGAACAGTAGTAGTATGTGGTTTTTCCATAGGTCACTGGCCTGTTTAATCTCAGGTTTTTGGTTACCCAAGCAGCATTCTGCATGGGTTCCATTTCATGGAGTGGGCCTTAAGTCAAATCAGTTATTGGCTTGTTACTCCCACAAGCTTTATACCACTATTGCACCAGTGAATCTTGCAGGCAAGTAGTAGATGAGGGTGTGGTTGGGTTGGTGTTTACCTTTCTCCTTTTAATGTGAAGAGTATCTTCCCAGTATTGTCAATACTAGTTCGTAGGTGTGAAGTAGTTACCAGCTCCTCTTCTCCACATTCAGTGGGTTGTAGGTGTTTGACAAGATCTTTTATAGCTCTGATTTGCCTGAAAGACCATGTGTAGCCCAGACAGGCCTTGAACTCACAGCAGATTCTTCTGCTATCTGCTACTCCCTAATATAAGCGTAAGTAATCTTAGTACTTTTTTAAATAGATTATATAAATTTCTTGCTTGTCAGCTGTTGTGCAATTAAGTTTAATTATTAACTGGCCTTTTTTAAAAGAAGTATGGAAAAGAACATCAGACTGTTGGAAATAGGGATATCATTGAATTTTTATTTTAAAATCGTCAGATTCCAAGACCAAAGGTTAAATTAATAAAAGGAGAAGCTGGACAAAATCTGCTGGAAATGATGGCCCATGATCGACTTAGCCAGTCAGGTAACAGTAAAATTTTAACTGATTAAATCCTAAAATGGTAAAAACTTAAAAATGGTTGTGTTTGAGTGTGTATGAGTTGTGTATGTACTCACTCATACTGTACATCACTCAGGAGATGATCTTTCTTTACCATGTGGGTTCTGGGGTTTGAACTTAGGTCCTTGGTGGCAAGTGCCCTTAATAGCTGAGCCATCTTGCTACACTAAGATCTGAAATTTTATTAGGCTCCTTCACTTAAAGTCTTTCTAGTATTCAGAGATAATCTGTCATAATTACTTGTTATTTTTGCCATATTAGATAAAGGTAGTATGGCAGGGATTAGGAAAAAAACACAACCAAATCGCTACATGGGGGATGTGAGTGAGGACTGAACCTGGGACAAGCACTCTATCATGGAGCTAAATTCCCAATCCCCATTGCATTTTAAATTAGAACCTACTTAGGCTGGGCAGTGGTGGCATATGCCTATAATCTCAGCAGAGGTCAACCTGGTCTACAAAGAAAGTTCCAGGACAGCCAAGACTATTACACAGAGAAATCCTATCTTGAAACTAAACAACAGCAAAAAAAACCCAATTAGAACTTTGCTTCCTAGTGATGATAACTTGTCTGTGTAGATGCTAGAGCATCCATCTTTAGTGTGTGAAATCATTTCTGTACCACATATCATTTACATGTCATTTATTACCAGTGCTTGTAAACACTGAACTTTAGGGTTAGTCTTTAATTTCCTAAATGGAATGATATAAAATGACTGGGCGGTTGTGACTGTATTTGTCCCATAGTATGTTTTTCAAGGTCCACCCATGGTATAGTATGTAATAGTCCTTAATTCAATTAATGGCTTGAAACAAATCCTTTTAGAAAACTTAATGTATTTATTTTATATGTATCAGTGCTCTATCTGCATTTATGCCTGCATGGCAGAGGAGGGCATCAGATCCCGTTACAGATGGTTGTGAACTACCCTGTGGTTGATGGGAATTGAACTCAGGACTCCTGGAAGAGCAGCCAACCACTGAGCATTCTGAATCTTCAGCTCTTGAAACAAGTAGTTAACTCCAAGATTACAGAATAAGAAATTTCTATCAGTAGAGGTGGAAATAGGCACTGTGTTAAAACTGTTTCAAAACAGCAGGAGTCTGAGATTACTTCAGGCCAGAGCTGTTGCCTGAGGGACACTTAAATCCTATACTTTCCTAAGATTAAATTCTTTTAGCATTTTTAATGCATTTTGTCTCCCCCCTTTTGTTTTATTTTATTATGTAGACACAGATACTGTGAAGCCTATATTTTTTTTTTTTGTTTTCTATAAAGTACCATTTTTGTTGACCAGCTGTGATTTAGAACTTGGAAGATGAGGTTTGTGATAATTGTGTTATATCCTTCTTGGGTGTTTCATTGAAATGATTAAGAAATCTGAGTAAACTAAATTGGTGTTTCATCATAAAATGATGTAAAAAAAATTGTTTTTCAGGGCACATGTTGTTAAATTTAAGTCGTGGCAAGCAAGACTTTTTAAAGGAGGTTGTGGAATCTTTTGCTAATAAAAGTGGCCAGTCTGCTCTCTGTGATGCCCTGTTTTCCAGTCCATCATCCAAGGATAGATCTTTCCTTGGTAATGATGATATTGGAAACCTTAATGGACAAGTACCAGACCCTGATGACCTGGCTAGATATGATACTGGTAAGTTGTACATTTCAAAGGAAATGCTCTTCATTGTAATTCATTTATACCAGGAAGGCTCACAGGAATTCTTCCCAGGTTTATTTTGGCAGGAGGTGGAAGTTAAAGAGTCTGTGAATAGATGACACATACTTTTTCTTTTTTCTGTTTTTTTTTTTTTTTTTTGGTTTTTCGAGACAGGTTTTCTCTGTAGCTTTGGAGCCTGTCCTGGAACTAGCTCTTGTAGACCAGGCTGGTCTCGAACTCACAAAGATCCGCCTGCCTCTGCCTCCTGAGTGCTGGGATTAAAGGCATATGCCACCACTGCCCAGCTCGGCTCTTTTTCTTTATATATTTCTTGCTGCTTTTGTTACATATATATATATATATATTTGCTATGTACTTTGAACCATTCAGCATTCAATTTTTTTGTATCATTAAAATAATATAATAATACTGAGAACTTTTTTCTTTAAGATCTTTTTTAATTTAGGATCTTTTTGTTTTGTTTTGAGACACAGTCTCACTATGTAGCCTTGCTTGGTCTGGCCTAAAATTGACTATGTAGACAATGATGGCCTCACACTCATAGAGATCCTCCTGCCTCTGCTTCCCAAGTGCTGAGATTAAAGTTGTTCGCTACCATGCCCAATCATTTAACCATGTTTTTTTAAAAAAATATTTATGTATTTATTTATTATGTATACAATATTCTGTCCTTGTGTGTATGTCTGCAGGCCAGAAGAGGGCCCCAGACCTCATTACAGATGGTTGTGAGCAACCATGTGGTTGCCCGGAATTGAACTCAGGACCTTTGGAAGAGCAGGCAATGCTCTTAACCACTGAGCCATCTCTCCAGCCCCACTTAATGACTTCTTAATTAAAGGAAAATCTTTCCAAAAATTTTATAAAGTAGGAATTATTTACTTGTTTTGTCAGGTTTTATTGTTTTTAAAAATGATTTATTGATTGATTGACTGATGACTCTTATTTTCTCAGATGGCATGGAACTTTCTTATTTACCTTTTCTTATTAAAATTTATAAAGTATAGCTGGGTGTAGTGGCATGCTCCTTTAATCCCAGCACTCAGGAAGCAGAGGCAAGTGGACTGAGGCCACACAGTAAGTTTCAAGACAGCTGGGGCTAGAATAGAAACCCTTGTCTTAAATACAAGGCAAATCAAACAAAATTTTAAAAAGTGTTAATGTATTAATAACAATGTGAAATTTTGCTGTATCTAGTTCTCAGTTTTGAAACAGCAGTTTGTAATTAAGTTTAATGTTAGCTTAATTGTTTATTTTGGCAAGCTAAAGATCCAAAGAAAATGTGCATGGTCAGTTTTTCCCCTTTGTTTCAGGTGCCATTCGAGCACATAATGGTAGTCTCCAGCACCTTACCTGGCTTGGCTTACAATGGAATTCACTTCCTATCTTACCAGCAATTCGAAAATGGCTAAAACAGCTCTTTCATCATTTGCCTCAGGAAACTTCAAGGCTTGAAACAAATGCACCTGAATCAATATGTATTTTAGATCTTGAAGTAAGCAATGATTATAATTCATTAAATATTTCAAGTGTTTGTAATTTGTTTTTCTAACTCACCATTTTTTAAAATTGAAACAGGTCTTCTTACTTGGAGTTATATATACCAGCCATTTACAGTTAAAGGAGAAGTGTAATTCTCATCACACTTTGTATCATCCACTGTGTTTGCCACTTCCTGTCTGCAGACAGCTTTGTACAGAAAGACAGAAATCCTGGTGGGATGCAGTTTGTACTCTGATTCACAGAAAGGCAGTGTGAGTAGTAAAACAATAATGATCTTTAACTTATGGCCTGGGTCTTACTAGGGATTTAATTAATTCATGTGAAGGTTTCATTTTTCATATGACAGCATATTTGGTGTTGAGCTGCATTTCTTTAAAATAGTTCTGTTAAACTTTTTTAGACCTGGAACGTCAGCAAAATTGCGACTTCTTGTTCAGCGTGAAATAAACACTCTTAGAGGCCAGGAAAAACACGGCCTTCAACCTGCTCTACTTGTTCATTGGGCACAGTGTCTTCAGAAAACAGTGAGTCCAATGAACGTTTGTGTGTGTTTCTTTTTTCTTTCGTCTTTTTTTTTTTTTTTTTTTTTTTTTAAAGAACATTGACTTACCTCCAGAGGCAGGCAGGTAGATCTCTGTGAGTTCAAGGCCTTCCAAGTCTACAAATTGAGTTCTAGAACAGCCAGGGATATTATACAGAGAAACCCTGTCTCAGAAAAAAATCAACCAACCCAACAGAAAAAATAAAACATTGCCTTAAACAAAAGTGTTTTTCCATAATAAAGTTAATGCATTTATACATAAATGATGAGTAAAATACTGCCTACTACTTAGTATGTGCTATGTACCAGATTAGGAGTAGATGTTTAGCTTTTCTTACCGGAATGTTACTTCCATGGGCAGATTTAGTTATCTAAAAATGGCAGGTTTGTTTCTAGAGAGGATTGAACAGCCAGTAAGACACAATAAGTAGTCAAATTACCTTGCATCCCAAGTACCAAGATTACAGTTGTGTATCACCATGTTCACATTATAAAATGGCAACTCTCAAAAATAGACTAGACCGACTCATTAGTAAATTTACTAGACTTTTCCTTTTGGGTCACCAACCAGCTCCCAAATCATGACATGGAGACTTATTCTTAGTTTTGAATGCTTGGCCTAGCTTAGCCTTATTTACTCTTTTATCTTAAAATAACTTTTTTTTTCCCTTTTAAGTCTACCTTTTGCTCAGAGCTTTTTACTTTTTCTTTTCTTTATAATTTGACTACTTATTGTGTAAACTGCCTGGTTGTTTCTGGCCCCCTATATGTATCCAACGTTCTCTCTCAGAGCCTAGATTTCTCCTATCTATCCTCTCTGCCGGCCAGTCTCATCCATCTTATTTCTGCCTAGCTGCTGTCCGGTAAGCTCTTTATTAGACCAATCAAATTCCTCAGACAGTCAAGGTGAAACAAGTGTAACACATCTTTACATAATTAAACAATTGTAACATTCTTTATATTGTTAACAAAGGCAGCAGAAACAAGTGTAACACATCTTTACATAATTAAACAAATGTAACATTCTTTATATTGTTAACAAAGGCTGCAGAAACAAGTGTAACACATCTTTACATATTTAAACAAATGTAACATTTTTATGTTGTTAACAAAGGCAGCAGAAACAAATGTAACACATCTTCACATAGTTAAAGTGATATTCTGCAACATAAATGTAACAAATCTTTGTCTAATTAAAATAACATTTCACAACTAGTAGAGGCAGTAACTTTTGATGTTCCTTTCATGTTGATTTGAATTTTTTGTCATTTCTCTAAACTATTTGTGAAGTTTTGGAATTCTTACTGTCTCTTTTAGGGCAGCAGTCTTAATTCTTTTTATGATCAGCGGGAATACATAGGCAGAAGTGTTCATTATTGGAAGAAAGTTTTACCATTGTTGAAGATGATCAGAAAGAAGAATAGCATTCCTGAACCTATAGATCCTCTGTTTAAACATTTTCATAGTGTCGATATTCAGGTAATAATGAACTCTTAATAAATTTATTGAATATGTAATTTATACACATATAGATAATAACTACTTCAGCAAATCGCCTTGTTATTTGGTGATAGTCGTGCTTCCTAAATAGTGTAGCTGACAAAAATTTTAATCTGGAAAGCATATGGGTTGGAAGCAGTTTAAGTAACAATTCTAAATGTTCTTAGGCATCTGAAATTGGAGACTATGAAGAAGATGCACACATAACCTTTGCTATATTGGATGCTGTTAATGGGAATATAGAAGATGCCATGACTGCTTTTGAATCTATTAAAAATGTAGTCTCTTATTGGAATCTTGCACTGGTAAGTGATGTGGGAATTGAATTTTGTTTTGTTTGTTCGTTTGTTTGCTTTGAATATCTAATTGTATCTTGTGTAGATTTTTCACAGGAAAGCTGAAGACATTGAAAATGATGCCCTGTCTCCTGAAGAACAAGAAGAATGCAAAAATTATCTGAGAAAGACGAGGGACTACCTGATAAAGATTTTAGATGACAGTGATTCAAATATTTCTGTGGTTCAGAAAGTAAGTTGTTGGTTGTTTTCTGTAATTTAGTATTATTGATAACTGCCCAGGTTTTCTATTTTGGTAACTCTTAAATCTTTCAGTATCCCTTGCATTAGATGTACCAGGGGCTTGTGTATAGCATGAATGTGTGTTGATTCTTCACTTTATCTTAGGTTTGTTATTTAAAAAATAACAACAGCAAAAACTTGGCAGTTGGGGTTAAGATAATTGTACAAGTGCGAGGGTCCAAGAATGACTACCCAGCACAGAAGCTGGGTCCAGGTGGCCATGACCCACTCCATTTGAAATTCCGGTACTCAGGAGGCCATGATAGGCGATCGATCCCTTGAGTAAGCTTGCTGGTTAGACCAGCTGAAGCTCCAGGTTCAGCAAGAGACCATCCTTTGGTATACAAGGTGGAGATGGTAAACAAAGAAAATATTTGTTATTAACCTCTGACTTCCACATGCACATGTGTGCACAGATTTTTGCACATGCATGTGTGAATATGAACAACACACACACACACCCAAAAACATAAAACTTTGGTATCTAGGTACATACTAGTTTCTAAAATAGACAATAATTTTGTCATTTTGGCATGTAATCAAAGTGAATATAATAACCTGAGGACTAGTTCTTTAAGAATTTTGGTGAAGTGAAGCCAGAGTATTTTTTCTTGTTGCCTTGAGCTGTTAGTAGTTCACACTCATACTGGTTTCATGTTTATTTAGCCTTCCTTCTGAGTATTTGTTTATTGACATTATTGCTGCTCTTAGGTTAGGGTTTATATTATTTGGTACATTTCTGCATCTGTATTTCACTCTATTCAAAAGATCTTAGAAGAGTCAGTAACTTTGTCCATATGGAAAAGCGTCTTAAGTTCACCTTTCTTTTGACTTACAGAGATACTAGAAGCAACGTAGACTTTAGATTCTACAATGTGTTTATATGTATAACTTAACATGTATTAAAATGCTTGTTAAGATGTCCTGTGGTGCCCACATGTAGTTTTTACAAAATGCTGAAGCAGGACTGAGAATTCAAGTGTACCCTGGGCTTCAAGGTGAGATCCTGTCTCAAATAAACTAAGAAGAGAGCAAAGTGCAAACAGTTTAATAAAATAGAATCCTTTATTTCCTAAGTTCTTATTTTGGCATATTTTTGCAAACTAAAACCTTTTGTTTTTAGTTGCCTGTGCCCCTTGAGTCTGTAAAAGAGATGCTGAACTCAGTTATGCAGGAACTTGAAGACTACAGTGAAGGAGGAACTCTTTATAGAAATGGTTGCTTGCGAAATGCAGATTCAGAGATAAAACACTCTACACCATCTCCTACCAAATATTCTCTGTCACCAAGTAAAAGTTACAAGGCAAGTAGGAAAGAAAGAAATTGTATTGTGACGTTCTTTTCTAAATGTCGTAAACACTGTTAACATTTGTGCGTATATTTGTATGTTTAGTATTCTCCAAAAACACCACCTCGATGGGCAGAAGATCAAAATTCTTTACTAAAAATGATCTGCCAGCAAGTAGAGGCCATCAAGGTAACCACTTAATTTGACTAACTGTAACTCTTACGCGATGATTTTTCTCTCTGATCATTTCCTAACCCTCCTTCCAACCCCTGTTCACCTATAGGATTTTTCTGTGTGGTCCTTGCACTCACTGTGTAGCCAAGGCTGGCCTTGGACTCAGCTGCCTGCTCCTGCCTCCCAAGTACTAGGATCAAAGGTGTGCACCACTGCTCCTCAGCCCTCCATGCCCAGTTTTTTTTTCTTTGTTTCTTCTCTGCTCCTCCGCTCCCCTCCCCTCCCCCTCTTTTTTTTTTTTTTTCCTTTTTTGGTTTGGTTTTTCTTGGTTCATTACTTTCTTATAGTTGATCAAAATGCCCTTACCCTACTCTGTAGAGACCAATTATATATCCTGTTTTGTGTTACATCTCTCTTCACTCTTTACCATATTTTCTAAATTTACCCATATGAGATGTGGGTAAAAACCTTTTATCTAAAACATGGTATGATTCCTGTTACCTTTCTACGATTGACTTGTACTACTGTGCACTTTTTCTCTTGATTCTTTTCTCAGTGTGGCTATTGTTAAAGTATGTCAACTTTATCACTAGAAATTTAAAAATTGTCTGAACTTAATTATTTTCTGTTTAAATGCTTTTATATGAATGGTTTAATTATAGTATAGCATTTAAGGGGACTTTATTTTAGAATTATAAATACAGATTTTTTTTTCTTTGATTCTTTTTGGGTAAGAACTAAATTATTTCTATACCTAATGTTATACTAAGACTATTTTGCTATGTGGCAATTATTATGGTATATATAATCAGCACTGTTCAGCTTTGAAAACTGGTTAAACAGAATTTTGAGTTTGTACGATTATTATGTATTACACGAACCATGATAACACATTAGAGTTTCAATATACAGGTTTCAGTCATTCCGTATTATATGCTGTGGAAATGTAGTGGAGCACTAGTTGGTAAGCTTGTAAAACTGGGTACTATGCAGAACGCTGACTCTAGTTGTTAATTATTGAACAATTAGATTTTTCTAAAGATTTATTTATTTATTTATTACATATAATATTTACAAACCAGAAGAGGGCACCAAATCTCACTATAGGTGGTTGTGAGCCACCATATGGTTGCTAGGAATTCAACAAGACCTCTGGAAGAGCAGCTAGTGCTGTTAACCACTGAGCCATCTCTCCACCCACAATTTGATTTCTTAACTTTATAAAAAATATATGATTTATGTTCATTGGTGTTTTGCCTGCATGTGTGTCTGTGTAAGGCTTTCAGATACCCTGAAACTATAGTTTTTAACAGTTGTGAGCTGCCATGTGGATGCTGGTATTTAACCCGTGTGCTCTGTGCTCTGGAAGAGCCATCGGTGTTCTCAACCACTGAGCCATCTCCAGGCCCTGATTTCTTTCTTACCTTTGTCTGATTTTTTTTTTTTTTTTGTAGAGTTTGAGATATGTTGAAACCAGTTGTCATCACATCTTCTGGTTTTTTTTTTTTGTTTGTTTTGTTTTGTTTTTTTGAGACAGGGTTTTTCTGTGGCTTTATGGAGCCTGTTCTGGAACTTGCTCTGTAGACCAGTTTGTCCTCATACTCACGGAGATCTGCCTACCTTTGCCACCTGAGTGCTGGGATTAAAGGCATATGTCACCACTGCCCCGCCTATCTTCTGGTTCTTTGAAAAATGTTTTTTGTGTGTGTGTACCTGTGGGTATATGTATGTGTCCATGCAGGTGGGTCCATGTCGAGGCCACAGAGGCTGACCTCTCTTGTCTTACAATGATTTCTACCTTGTTTTATTATCACTATATCTGGAGTTCACTTGTTGGCTAGGTTGGTTGGTCAGTGAGCTTTGGGGAATCACCTGTCTTCACTCTAGTGCTGGGGTTTTTGTTCACACTGGCAGGCCCAGCTTTTATGTGGGCACTGAAATCTGAACTCAGATCTTGATGCTTGTGCAACCGGAACTTACTGATGGAGTCATCCTCCCAAATATCTTTTTTTGTTTGTTTGTTTTTCCCCTCTTTTTTCTTTCTTTTCTTTCTTTTTTTGTTTTTTTCGAGACAGGGTTTCTCTGTGGCTTTGGAGCCTGTGCTGGAACTAGCTCTTGTAGACCAGGCTGGTCTTGAACTCACAAGATCCGCCTGCCCCTGCCTACCGAGTGCGGGGATTAAAGGCATGCACACCCGGCTTTCCCCTCTTTTGAGAAAGATTTATTTGGGAAGGAGTTCAGAAGAGTGGCTGCCTCTGCCAGGTAGTGGAAGACAGTCTCCCAAATTCTTTTAATATTTTTAATATTAATAGGATTAGATTGTAGATGAAGTTTAGAGCTATGGGGCAGATACCAGTCATTTCCTATAGTTTTTTTTTTTTTTTAATTGTAGAAGTGCAGCATCTAGACAGAGCTGAGTAGGTAGATGAGTGGGAACTATTCTTAAATTGAAGGTAGAGGTAAGGAAATATTTGAAACACTTGTATTTACTCAGTTGTTTATGTATTTGAAACATAATTATAGTATATAAGGTCTCAAACTTGTAGTTTTCCTGCTTGCCTTCTCTCAAGCTGGGGTTATATATGTGAGCTGCCACTTAAGCATTTCTAGAAAAAGAGGGCAGATAATACTAGGAATTTTTTTTAGTGATTTTAATTGTTATAAATTGGTTAGATATCCAGACAGAATTTTGATGCTGTTTTCAAAATTGACCTGTCATCTGATATTTATTTCTTGGGAAAAACAAAACAGGTGGTGGTTTTTCTTGCCTATTTTAATCCCAGCATTTGGGAGCAGAGGCAGGTGGATCTCTGGGTTTGAGGCCAACCTGGTGTACAGAGTGAGTTTGAGGACAGGCAGGGCTGCACAGAGAAACCCTGTCTCAAAAAACAAAATAACAAAAGAAAAAAAATTCATTGATTAGAATTGCAAGAGGAAATTTTGTAATTTCTGGGGTTGGGTTGGGTTGGATAGCTATGTAGAAAAAGAAGGCAAGTGGTGTGTCTGCCTTCTTGTCTGGTAGGAGAGAGTATGAAAACATTTTGGAGGATCAGATGTCAGTTCTGTCTTTTCCTGCATCTATTTATCTAATCTATGCCTGTCTATTTAAGGTTTGATATCTGTGTCTGTCTAATTTGAAATGTATGAGTTCTTTTGTTTACTAACGACATGGTATGACTAAGAATGTATACATGATAAATTTTGCACAGATACTGTTTTCAGTTGCTGTAAGTAATTTGTCATTACCTTGCAAGTTTGTGTTCACCCCCCCCCACACATGGTTAAGTATTGAGAGGTGACCTTCAGTGCTAAGTATTCCAAATGATGAGAAGAACAGAGCAGTACAGGGAGAAGATCTTAGAGGCTGAGTAGGTAGCTCGAGAGCTTGAGGACAGTGGTTATCAGAAAAAGAAATTTATTTATCTTGAGTTTTATGAGTATGTAAGTGTTTTAGCGAGACTAAATTTAAGAAGTTTAATATAAGTTACGCATGGAATGGAAATTAAATAAGATTTAGGGAATTAGTTCTTTGGGATAGAGTTAAAGTAAAAAATTACAGTAGACAAATTTTAACACATTAAAGAACCATGTTCTTAGTACCTAGATTCCAGTGGAGAGTATATTCTAAAAGATACCACCAAGTATTTAAATTTAAAATATTTGCTAAGGGCTTGCTGAGAATGTTCCCAGTATTATATAATTAAATGTTTAACTTTTCCTTTTATTTTCTTTAAATAGAAAGAAATGCAGGAATTGAAGTTAAATAGTAATAACTCTGCCTCCCCTCATCGCTGGCCTCCAGAACATTATGGACAAGACCCAGCTCCTGATGGGTACCAGGGCTCACAAACTTTTCATGGGGCTCCGCTAACAGGTAAGCTGGCAACCAAACAACCCCCATATCCAATAAAATATTGCCCTTCTTTTATAAATTTTTCCCTTTTTTATAGTACTGAAGCTGTCTGCTTGCTAGATAGGTGCTCTATCTCTGAGCTCACTTCCCCTCTCCCCCAAGATTTAATTAAATAGGCAACTTGTGAATTTAACTTGTCTGTGGTTTTGTACATTCCAATATATGTTT
>JAQHUG010000080.1:505359-525804 GCA_028555095.1 Dicrostonyx torquatus
CAGGCAGTGCTCTTAACTACTGAGACATCTCTCCAGCCCCTCCTTCTACAGTTTTTATTGCTTTTTCAGAATTACTTGGCTATACTTCCAGGTTTTCATTTCGTGTACAGTATGAAAGGTCTTTTGGTTTTTAATTCTGGTAACACTGTCATAAAACAGAGTGAGCACAACACTGTAATTTTGCCACTTAGTGTAAGTACCTTTTAGTAGTTTCAGTTCCTGATAAACCTCACAGAACAGATGGAGCATCTAGTTTGTCTTTCAGTATTATATTTTTATGTATGTGTGTGCACGTGTGTACTTGAAGCTAAAGAACAAGTTTTGTGTTAATTTGTTGTTTTAAATTTTGATGTATTGTGCGTGTCTGTCTGTCTGTATGTATGTGCCATACCACATGTGTTCTGGAAATGAAAATCATATTGCTAGGTTTGTGTGATAATGACTTTCACCTGCTGAGCTGTATAGTTGGCCACATGCTTATTGTGAGGTCCTTTCCATGATTATATTTGATGATTTTATGCTCAAATCTCAGTAATAGTTTGAGTTCATAGCTCTGTTATTCTGTAGATTTTCAAGGCCTCTTTTAAACTTTAAGACATCAAATGCATTTTGGTTAGTAAATTTTTTTAACTCCTGTATTTCTAATATTGATCATTCTGTGGTTTTATATCCTGCTGATCTTAGATTGACCATTTGCTTTCTTCTTGGTTTTCTTTTGAGAGAGAGAGACTCTCACTATGTAGCTTTGAAACTCAGAAGAAATCTGCCTGCCTCTTTTGAATGTGGAGATCAAGTAGCATATACCACTTATGCCTTACTCTAGGATGCTTGTTAAAGACAACAGCAGTGTTCTTTTTTATTTTTATGTCATTTTTATAGTTTTTTTTTTAAAAATTTTCATTTATGGGTTGCTTTAAGTGTGTAGAAATGTAAAGACAGAATAATTAAAATTTTCTTTGATTCCTATTTTGTATTTATAACTCTGTCTAGATAATAGTATTTTGAACTGTAGAATAGACTTTTAACATTGTTTTCTTTTCTTTTTCTTTTCTTTTGTTTGTTTGTTTGTTTTTAGTTGCAACTACTGGCCCTTCAGTGTATTATAGTCAGTCACCAGCATATAATTCCCAGTATCTTCTCAGACCAGCAGCTAATGTTACTCCCACAAAGGTAATAAAGGAAAACCTTGTACATTTATAATTACTTTTTTTAATGTTTAGGTTTCTTTTAAAGAAAATGAAAGGAGTAAGTAGTTCAGTATTAGAAATTATGTGATCTTCCTAATTCAGGCATTTCTTATTTTGTATTTTAGCAGTAAGTTGAAACATTTGAAATATTTTAAATATAGGAAGATTGCAAGTTTTAGCCCTTGTGTCTTTCTATTTTGGTTGGAATAGGGCAAGTATATTCTTGTGTTGCTAATCTGGTATATTGCCATCCTGTTGACTCAAACAGTAATTGAAAGTGAAGATTTGAAGGACAGCAAGCTGGGGGTGCATTTAGACCCCTCTTCTACTTATTGTGACCTTGGGCAAGTTTTTTTTAACTTCTGTACCTCTTAGGCCATACCTATCTTAAAATGAAAATTTTACTACAGTTAATAGTTTTGAGGATCCTAAAATGAGATAAAATGTTTAGAATAGTACCCAGTTGGTACAGTGAATTTTAGTCATAATTATCACTGCTAATTAAGGTCATTTGGTAAGTGTTTAGTGACTCAAGAAGCTATTTGTAAGTATAGATGATTAAGGCATCTTATTAGCACATACCAAGTAAATATACAGGTGTTTTTGTAGCACCATTGGTGTCCCTTGTTCTGTGTACACTGGTGCTATCTGCTGAATAATGCTCATAATTTCGGGTTTATAAGAGTTGATTTATATGTAGCTTTTTATGTGGTTATCTTTATATAGTCTTATGGTTAATCTATAAAATATTTTAATTTTTTCTTTTAGGGACCAGTTTATGGCATGAATAGGCTTCCACCCCAGCAGCATATTTACGCCTATCCACAACAGATGCATTCACAACAGATGCATACACCACCAGTGCAAAATTCATCGGCTTGCATGTTCTCTCAGGAGATGTATGGTCCTCCTTTGCGTTTTGAGTCTCCTGCAACAGGAATTCTATCACCCAGGGGTGATGATTACTTTAATTATAATGTTCAACAGACAAGCACAAATCCACCTTTGCCAGAACCAGGATATTTCACAAAACCTCCACTTGTAGCTCATGCTTCAAGGCCAGCAGAATCAAAGGTTATGGAATTTGGAAAAACCAATTTTGTTCAGCCCATGCCGGGTGAAGTAATAAGGCCACCTCTGACAACACCAGCACATACAACTCAGCCAACTCCCTTTAAGTTTAACTCGAACTTTAAATCAAATGATGGTGACTTCACATTTTCATCACCACAGGTTGTAACACAGCCTCCTTCAACAGCTTATAGTAATAGCGAAAGTCTTTTGGGTCTTCTGACTTCAGATAAACCTTTGCAAGGAGATGGCTATAGTGGACCAAAATCAATTTCTGGTCAAACTATTGGGTCTCGAAATACATTTAATTTTGGGAGCAAAAATGTGTCTGGAATGACACTTACAGAAAACATAGGCCCAAGCCAGCAAAAGAATTCTGGTTTTCGTCGAAGTGATGATATGTTTACTTTTCACGGTCCAGGAAAATCAATATTTGCATCCCCTGCTTCAGAGCTGGCAAATAAGAGTCATGAAACAGATGGAGGGAGCGCTCATGGGGATGAGGATGATGATGGCCCTCATTTTGAGCCTGTGGTTCCTCTTCCTGACAAGATAGAAGTAAAAACCGGTGAGGAAGATGAAGAAGAATTCTTTTGCAACCGTGCAAAGTTGTTCCGTTTTGATGGTGAATCCAAAGAATGGAAGGAGCGTGGGATAGGCAATGTAAAAATATTAAGACATAAAACGTCTGGTAAAATTCGCCTTCTGATGAGACGAGAACAAGTATTAAAGATCTGTGCAAATCATTACATTAGTCCGGATATGAAGCTGACACCAAATGCTGGCTCAGATAGATCTTTTGTATGGCATGCCCTTGATTATGCAGATGAGTTACCAAAACCAGAGCAGCTTGCAATTAGATTCAAAACTCCTGAGGAAGCAGCACTATTTAAGTGTAAATTTGAAGAAGCCCAGAAGATTTTAAAAGCCTCAGGAACAAATGTGTCTACAGCACCAAACCATACTATCAGAATTGTAAAAGAACCTGCAGCTCATGATAACAAGGATATTTGCAAATCTGATGGTGGAAACTTGAATTTTGAATTCCAGATTGTAAAGAAGGAAGGGTCTTGGTGGCATTGTAACAGCTGCTCATTTAAGAATGCTGCAACTGCTAAGAAATGTGTATCATGCCAAAATATAAATCCAGCCAGTAATAAAGAGCTAGGTCCACCATTAGTTGAAAATGGCTTTGCTCCTAAAACTGGCCCAGAAAATGCTCAAGATCGATTTGCAATGATGACTCCGAATAAGGAAGGTCATTGGGATTGCAGTGTTTGTTTAGTAAGAAACGAACCCACTGTATCTAGGTGCATTGCATGTCAGAACACAAAGTCGGCTAACAAAAATGGATCTTCTTTTGTTCAGACTTCTTTCAAATTTGGGCAGGGAGACCTTCCTAAGTCTGTTGACAGTGATTTCAGATCTGTTTTTTCTAAAAAGGAAGGAGAGTGGGATTGTGATGTATGCCTAGTCCGAAATGAAGGAAGCTCTAAAAAATGTGTTGCTTGTCAGAATCCGGGAAAACAGGCAGTGTCTTCTGTTTCATCACCTGCCTCTTTTAAGGCCAGTACTTCAGATGTAAGTAAACCTCCAAAGGGTGGATTCGAGGACATGTTTGCTAAGAAAGAAGGACAATGGGATTGTAGTTCGTGCTTGGTGAGAAATGAAGCAAATGCTGTAAAGTGTGTTGCTTGTCAGAATCCTGCTAAACCAAGTCCAGCTGCCGCCTCTTTCAAGTTTGGTTCTTCAGAGATGAGTAAGGCTCCCAGGAGTGGATTTGAGGGTATGTTCACCAAGAAGGAAGGACAGTGGGAGTGCAGCCAGTGTTTAGTCCGAAATGAAGCACGTGCTACTCAGTGTATTGATTGTCAGAATCCAAATAAACAGAATCAGCCTACATCTATCGTCCCAACTTCTGCCTCTTCAGAGACAAGCAGATCTCCAAAAAGTGGATTTGAAGGATTGTTTACCAAAAAGGAAGGACAGTGGGAGTGCAGTGTTTGCTCTGTTCAAAATGAGAGCTCGTCTCTAAAATGTGTGGCTTGTGATGCCTCCAAGCCAACTCATAAGTCTGGTGTAGAATCTTCTTCAGCTTTCACAGTGGGCTCAAAATCACAGTTAAATGAATCTGCAGGAAGTCAAGTGGGAACAGAATTTAAAAGTAACTTTCCAGAAAAAAATTTTAAATTTGGCATCACAGAGCAGAAATTTAAATTTGGGCATGCGGATCAAGAAAAAACATCTTCCTTTGCCTTTCAGGGTTCTTCTAATACAGAATTTAAGTCAATCAAGGATGGGTTTAGTTTTTCCATTCCTGTGTCTGCTGATGGGTTTAAATTTGGGATTCAGGAAAAGGGAAATGAAGAGAAGAAGAGTGAGAAACACCTTGAAAATGATATTGGGTTCCAAGCTCATGATGTTAGTAGTCAGAAGAATGGCAGTGGTGTGATCTTTGGTCAGACAAGCAGCACTTTCACCTTTGCAGATCTTGCAAAGTCAACTTCAGGAGAAGGGTTTCAGTTTGGCAAGAAAGACCCTAATTTCAAGGGCTTTTCAGGTGCAGGAGAAAAATTATTCTCATCACAGAGTGGCAAAGTGGCTGAGAAAGCGCACACGTCTTCTGATCCTGAGAAAGATGATGATGCCTACAAGACTGAGGACAGTGATGACATCCATTTTGAGCCAGTGGTGCAGATGCCTGAAAAAGTAGAACTTGTAACAGGAGAAGAAGATGAAAAAGTTTTGTATTCACAGAGGGTGAAATTATTTAGATTTGATGCTGAGATAAGTCAGTGGAAAGAAAGGGGTTTGGGGAATTTAAAAATTCTCAAAAATGAAGTCAATGGCAAACTAAGAATGCTGATGAGAAGAGAACAAGTACTAAAAGTCTGTGCCAATCATTGGATAACTACCACCATGAACCTGAAGCCTCTCTCAGGCTCTGATAGAGCGTGGATGTGGCTAGCTAGTGACTTTTCAGATGGTGATGCCAAACTGGAACAGCTGGCTGCAAAGTTTAAAACACCAGAGCTAGCCGAGGAGTTCAAGCAGAAATTTGAGGAATGTCAGCGGCTTCTCTTGGACATTCCACTTCAGACACCCCATAAGCTTGTAGATACTGGCAGGGCTGCTAAGTTAATACAGAGAGCTGAGGAGATGAAGAGTGGACTGAAAGATTTCAAAACGTTTTTGACAAATGATCAAGTAAAGGTCACCGATGAAGAGAACACAAGTTCGGGTGCTGATGCTTCCAGTGCTTCAGACACAACAGTGAAGCAAAATCCTGAACACACCGGGCCTACCTTAGAGTGGGACAACTATGACTTACGGGAAGATGCCTTGGACGACAGCGTTAGCAGCAGCTCAGTTCACGCTTCTCCGTTGGCAAGCAGCCCTGTACGGAAAAACCTCTTCCGTTTCGGTGAGTCAACTACAGGATTTAACTTCAGTTTTAAATCTGCTTTGAGTCCATCTAAGTCTCCCGCCAAATTGAACCAGAGTGGAGCTTCAGTTGGCACTGATGAAGAATCTGATGTTACTCAAGAAGAAGAGAGAGATGGACAGTACTTTGAGCCTGTTGTACCCCTACCTGATCTAGTTGAAGTCTCCAGTGGTGAGGAAGATGAACAGGTTGTGTTTAGTCATAGAGCAAAGCTCTACAGATATGATAAAGATGCTGGTCAGTGGAAAGAGAGAGGCATTGGCGATATAAAGATTCTACAGAATTATGATAATAAGCAAGTTCGCATAGTGATGAGACGGGACCAAGTATTAAAACTTTGTGCCAATCACAGAATAACTCCAGATATGACGTTGCAAAATATGAAAGGGACAGAAAGAGTGTGGGTATGGACTGCATGTGATTTTGCAGATGGAGAAAGAAAAATAGAACATTTAGCTGTTCGTTTTAAACTACAGGATGTTGCAGATTCATTTAAGAAAATTTTTGATGAAGCAAAAACAGCCCAAGAAAAAGACTGTTTGATAACACCTCATGTTTCTCATCTGAGCACTCCTAGAGAGTCTCCGTGTGGCAAAATTGCTGTAGCCGTTTTAGAAGAAACCACAAGAGAAAGGACTGATTTAACTCAGGGAGATGAGGTAGTAGACACAACTTCAGAAGCTGGAGAAACATCTAGCACTTCTGAAACAACACCAAAAGCAGTGGTTTCTCCTCCAAAGTTTGTATTTGGCTCAGAGTCTGTTAAAAGCATTTTTAGTAGTGAAAAATCAAAGCCATTTGCATTTGGCAATAGTTCAGCCACTGGATCTTTGTTTGGATTTAGTTTTAATGCACCTTTGAAAAATAGCAATAGTGAAGTTACTTCAGTAGTTCAGAGTGGATCTGGAGGAAAGGTAGAATCCGACCAGTGTGAGCCACAGACTGACATCAGACAGTCTTCAAATGGCAAAGTGAGAAATGTCGTTGCCTGTCCAAAGGAGGAGTCTTCACCTAGTTACACATTTAAAGCACCAGAAAAGGGTAAGTACGCAGTGTTTAGAGTTCAGCAGATTTATTTATTTATTTATTTTTTAAACATTTATCTATTTATTATGTATACAATATTCTGTCTACATGTATGCCTGCAGGCCAGAAGAGGGCACCAGACCCCATTACAGATGGTTATGAGCCACCATGTGGTTGCTGGGAATTGAACTCAGGACCTTTGGAAGAGCAGGCAGTGCTCTTAACCACTGAGCCATCTCTCCAGCCCCAGATTTTTTTATAAAAATACTTTTTAATGATTTATTTTTATTTATGTCTGTCTGAGGATGTCAGATACTTTGGTGTTACAGATGGTTGTGAGCTGCCATATGGGTGCTGGGAATTGAACCTGGGTCCTCTTGAAGAGCAGACAGTGCTCTTAACCATTGGGCCGTCTCTCCAGTCCTCAGCAGATTTTTTAAAAGTGGTGTCTTTGACTCTTTTTAGGAAACATATTTTAGTCGACGTTGTGGTAAACACTGGTTAGTGAACATTCTGAAGTATTTTAATAGACAAGTCTAACCCATAAGTAAGTTTGCCTGTGAGTATTCAAACTAACAGATCATAAGAGATTCGTTTCAGTAACTTGAGAGGCATGTATCATAAAGCAGAGCCAAAGAAGCTAATCTAGTACAAAGATTCATGCCCTTGAATCATGAGTATTAGTCTTTTAAATGTTGATTCTTCAGTGTTTTGTTTTAAAATCAACTTGAAGCATGTGTTATTGAGATGTTCCATGTGTGTGTTATATGAGTTAGTATTGCCACCTCTTATTAAATTAGCGAAGAAAGACCTTGGAGATAAATGAATATGTAAGACAACCAGATTGATATAAATTGAGGGTTCCAACTTCTTATGTATTAAGAGTCAATTTGTTTCATAAGATGTTAAAAAATATATTCTTTATTTTCCTAGGATTTAATTTTAGCCTTTTTAAATCTAATCCCATGGCCTTTTGGACCAGCTTCCCTACCTCACAACCTGAGAGCAAAGGTATAGATCTAGTATTTCCAGTGTGAGGTGACTGGCAGCTGGTAGTCCTTAGTCAAGTACTTAACACTGCAATGTGCATGCTAAAGAATGCCATTTTACAAAGCATACCTTTTGAGTAGGGCTGTAACAAACAACTTTCAATATTACTTTTTAAAATGTACCCAGGTGCTCTTTATGTTTTTTGGTGCTCTCTTGCTTCATCTTCAACTATGCTTAATGTCTGTCTGTCTGTGTATCTGTCTGTCTGTCTGTCTCTCTCTTCTTCATTGAACCTTATTCTTTTCAACTCTGCTTAATGAAGACCTGCTTTTCTAATCTTTGACTTTAGCCACTACTGTGTGCCAATATTCAGATAGGATGGCAGTAGAATGTATATAAAACATGTCTCTTTAGGGTTTAGAAACTGTGTTTGAAAGTAGACCTTGTTTTTACAGCTACCATTCTGTAACTTATGTTCCTTATGAAATACAGGTCATTTACAGATAGGAGTCACTTCTTGACTAGAACATTAAGTATAGAATTTGTAGAAGTCCATTAAGAGCAAATGAGGGAAATATATCCAGTAATGCATCTTGATATTGTAGGGGTAGGTACCAGTTCTCTAAAGTAACATCATCCAGTAGAAATAAAATATGATCTGTGTCTAAATATTTTGTAAGCAGTATAGACAATAAAACACTTAAAGAAATCGGTGGCATAAAAGAAGTGATCTATTTATATCTATTTAATATATATGTACAAAATATTTCAGCTTTTAATAAGGATTTAAAAGAAAGTGAAGCTATTTTACATTCTTTTTTATGCCAAGCCATTAGAATCCAGTGTGCACGTTCATACCTGTAGCACATGTTAGTTTAGTTTAATCACCTTTCAAGTGTTGGGAAGCCACATGTGGGTAGACTACCATATTAGTGGACATGGTAGCTTTGGAGATTGTTTTTCATAGTAGCTGGTACATGCGTATTTCATGACTGGTTTATCAGTTCCTACAAGCTAGAGATTATCAGAACAGACTTCATGTTCCTTTTTTCCCTCTCCAAATTTTTGACCTTTCATCAGGTGGGAGTGGAATAGGGGTGTTTTAGTCACAGAAATTGTCTTGATATATAAAGCATGACTGTAGAATGATTGTTTAATTTTTATCTAGTTCCACACTTGGAAATATGCAAGAAATGGATACATGCTATCACCTGCCATCCTTTGTAGTTAGAAGTTGTTTGCTTTCTTTATAGGAACTTATAGAACTAATGCAGGTTGGCTCTGGGGCATACTAATTTTATGTTAGATAATCCTGGAGGTGCTCTTTTTCAATTGTAAATGCATGGATACTTTGCTGAATTACTGTTTAGTGTATACTTCGTATTATAGAAATTGTAATTTCCAATGACTAGTAAAAGAATTTAAAAAACTTTTATATTCTCTAAGAGTTTTTAATAGAACACTAAACCAGGTTCCTAATTCTAATTCATGATCTAATTCACTTGATTTGTTCCAAATCAAGTTCTTATTTTTATCAATGTGCTGTTTTAACCTTTAGATAGGTTTCGTGTATTTTGATTTTTACTAGTCTGATTACTGTGTCTTATCTGTTGCTTTGACTTGGTTACAGCACAAGAAAAGACTGAACCTGCAGATCCTTCTTCAGATACTGATGTTCTCATTGTGTATGAACTCACGCCCACTCCTGAGCAAAGAGCCCTTGCAGACAAACTTCTGCTTCCTCCAACTTTCTTTTGTTATAAGAACAGGCCAGATTATGTTAGTGAAGAAGAGGAGGATGGTAAGTCTTTTGTTAACTGAAAATGACTCTTGGTGACTTTAGGAATTGGGAGTATAGTTTAATTATTTAAAACCTGACTTTTTGCCAGACATGGCAGTGCCTGCAACCCTAGCACTTGATAGGATTAGGTCAGATGGCTGAGTTTCTATTCATGGGGTGTTTCAGGCTAGTGTGGGTTATAGAGTGAGACCACCTCTCAATAAAGAAAATGTAAGCAGACTTTTAGAACTTAGACTACTCTCCTTAGAGGTAGGCATTTACTCCATGATTATAAAGTACTCAGTGGGTGGAATAATCAGAAAAATGGCATTCATTAAAGAAGCCCTTTAAAAAGATGGTTATTGGATTCCAGGCAGATGTTTTGAGGAAATTGGAAATAATCATAATCCAGAAGTATTCAGAGTAAAAGAGGGAGACAGCAAACACCCTCAAAGTTCAGTGAGGTTATTAGGGCAGTCATAGAACGTTACATTGTGGGGCCGAGTGACTGGGGTTGGGAGCTGTACTGCAATGATAGAGTATCCAAAGGTGAGGGGAGCACACTGGAAACTCAAACAGGTAGGAGATGAAGGTCTCTGTTTGGCAGAGCTGAGTGCTTTGTGGATATAGAGTGAAAGAAAGTGTGAAGATCATGTCTGGGTTTGTGGCTAGAAAAACCTTGTACCTACTAAAATTCTCTTACAAAATGAATTGCATTTGAAGATGAAGATTTTGAGATGGCTGTCAAGAAACTTAATGGAAAACTCTATCTGGATGACTTAGGAAAATATAGACCGTTGGAAGAAAATTTAGCAGGTATGTTTATACAATTTTGATGTCCTATATTTTAAAAGTACCTCTTAGTCTTATAATATTTGTAATTTCCAGTTTTATTTATTTATTAAATTAGTGCTCATTTAAAATATTTAAAAAATACTAATCAGAAACACTGATTAATTTTGGTGGCCATGGGCTGGCTTCATGAGCATTCATAGTCATGCTATGGAAGTCTTTAAATTGCTTGGAAAGCCTGCGGACTGGCAGTCGGACTGGATTCCTGATTGTGTCTTTGTTTGGATTATGTGACTTTTCCAGATAATGACAAAGAATGTGTTATAGTTTGGGAAAAGAAGCCAACAGTTGAAGAGAGAGCAAAGGCAGACACTTTGAAGCTCCCACCTACATTTTTCTGCGGAGTCTGCAGTGATACAGATGAGGACAATGGCAATGGGGAGGATTTTCAGTCAGAGCTTCAAAAGGTTCATGAAGCTCAGGTCAGACTGTCTGCATTGTTCTTTCAGGTCTCATGCCTCTGTAGATGGACTACATTTTAAAATCTTAGTATCAAATGGTTATAATTGGCCTTGGCAAGCATGTGTTTGATTACATAAACGTAGAGCCATGTTACTATTCATGAATGAGAATATTCAAAATCATTAGGGTATCAAACCTAGATTAAACTATAGGCTTAATATTGTATCAGTTAAAACATCACCAGGATTCTTTGTAGATATAAACAAATTGTTTTAAAATTTCTTAGCAGTTATAGCTAATAGGAGTTTTTTTTTCCCCCCTTTTTTCTTTTGTTGAAAGTATTTTTTTTTTCACATAATATATTTTGATTACCATTTCCCCTTTTTTACCATTCACACCCCCTACCTCCACTTCTTCTCCACTCACCTCCTATCTGGACCCACTTGCTTTCTCTCTCTCATTAGAAAACAAACAGGCTTTTAAGGGATAGTTATAAAATAAAACGTAATAAGATATAACAAAAAGTAACACATTAGAATTGGATAAAATAAACAGAAGGAAAAGAGCTCTAGAGACGGCACCAGTAATAAAGACCCACTTGTTCACACACTCAGGAACCCCATCAAAGCCCTAAACTGGAAGCACTAATAGACCTGTGCGGGCCCTCTGCGTGCTGCCTCAATCTCTTGAGTTCAAATGTGTGCTGATCACGTGCCTTTAGAGGCCTTGTTTTCTTGGTGTCCTACACCTCTCTGTTACACTTCTTCTGCCTCCTCTTCTATAGGGTTCCCTGAGCCCTTAGAGAAGGAATTTTAGAGAGACATCCTATTTAGGGCTGAGTAGTCCAAAATTTCTGAGTAAGAGTTTTTAACTCTGAGGGAATAATAATAATGGTGTGCCGTCTTCCTTTGCTGAAGTGATACAGATATTTTCATCCAGCTTGTAGATGGTTCTGTATCCGTAGGAAAGATTTCACGTGATTATGGTATAGTACAGTTTTGTATCATTTAGTTTCTATTTGTGTAAATTTTATTGCTACTTATAAAACTTGCTACTTAAAAAACGGATGTTTCTCAGTAATACTGTTGAGTAGTTTTCTGGTATTAACTTTAACTTCCATATATAAATTAGTATTAGGCCTGGATAGTTAAAGTAGTTAATGCACCCATCCATGTCAGTCAGCTGACACAGCACCAACCATCGTGGGGGCCAATACCCTCTTCTGGCCCCTGCGGTTATCTGAACTCACTTGTGCATAATCTCTCTCACACATATAAGTAAAAATGAAAACTTAATATTTGGCTGGTAGTGGTGTCCCACACCTTTAATTCCAGGTAGAAGTAGGTATAGCTCTGAATTCCAGGTCAGTCAGGACAACATAATTAATCCCACCTTTAAGAAAAAAAGTCAATGGTAGTATAAACAGATTGGGAAATACTTTCTGTGCAGCTGTTTTCTGAAAGAGATTTTCAAAGTTCTAACGAAAGGAACTGGGTTGTTTTTTAAGATCTTGAAACCAATTAGTTGAAGGTTTATTTGGAATGTCTGTTAGATTATTTGTCTCTTTGTTTTTATTTGTTCTAATTGTGTCTAATGAGTCTAATTCTCAAATTTAAATTTGTAGATTTGTAGAATAAGCTTTTATTAATCAATTTTGGTATTGGAGACAGGAGCTCACACTCTAGTACAGGCCTGCTTTGACCTTCCTGGTATCTTCTTATCTCATCTTTAGAGTGGGAGGATCACAGGTGTTCGTTAGCACCACCCAGCTCCATTATCAGTCTCTTAATACTTGTTGGTTCAGTACTGAAATACCACCTTCTTTGCTGTTTCTTTATTTATGATCAGTTTCATGAGTTTGTCTTGTTATGTTACTCTCTCCCCATTCCTGCTCTTTATCTTTTTTTTTTTTTTTGGTGGTCCTTGACCCTCTCTCCAAACAGTATAAGTAGATTTTGGCTTCATTTCTCCCCCTTGTTGAATTTCTTTGATTTCTGCTCTTTATTATTTCTTTCTTGCCTTGGGTGTACTTTGCTCCTTGTCTTTTTCTCAAATGTGGGAGGTTGAGTACAGATTTAAGAGCCCATTCATTATTTCTACAAATAATGTTGTACCTTAAGCACTATTTAGCTATATACATTTTTATATATGCTGTTGTCATTTCTTTTCTGGTCAGAATGCTTTCTTGCAATTTTTTTAAAATATTTATTATGTATACAATATTCTGTCTGCGTGTATGCCTGCAGGCTGGAAGAGGGCACCAGATCTCATTACAGATGGTTGTGAGCCACCATGTGGTTGCTGGGAATTGAACTCAGGACCTTTGGAAGAGCAGGCAATGCTCTTAACCTCTGAGCCATCTCTCCAGGCCCCGCAATTTTTTTTTTGACTCATGCATTAGACAGTTTGCCATTTAAAAATGATGACTTTGTACATAATATTCTCTTAGTGATTTGTAGCTTAATTCATTTATGGTCTATGAGTACATTTATATTTGTACATATTGCTTCATGTGTTATTTTTATTAGTTATTATAAATATTTAATGAATAATATCCTACAGAATGATTTAGTTGCTTTAGAAAAACTATGCTCTGTCAGCTACCGCCTTTCCTCTGTCAATGTCCAAATACTTGACAAACATTCATCTTTTCCATGCTTGTCTGGCTTGTGGTTTATAAACTACTGCAGAACTGAGACTGGGGCAGTTGGGTAGACAGAAAAGGGAATGAGAGGAGGTCAGTGCTACAAAACCATCCCTTTCCCCTTAATTCAGTTCACAGATGAAAAATTACTTGGGTTGTTGTGGTTATTTAATTTCCAGAGTAGATGAAAAGGTTAATTAATACTTGAAAGAATTAATTTTGGTTGTCTTTCTTTGTGTTTTCATTGTTTTTACGGAGAAAAATGATGAAGATGGTTCTTACCCTGCCTTTCTGGGAGGGTAAAATGATCTTTCATCTTGATCACACTTCTTTATCACTTGTAATTTTCCTAAATCTGCTTTGTTTGATAAAGATACCACCTTCTTTTTTGTGTATGTGTGTGATACATACTTTTTAACCTTTTATTTATTGTCTTCATTGTCTTGCCCTAATCCCTCCAACTTTCTATCCTCTTCCTAAACCCTGAACATCATTCTTTTAATGTCCTGTGTGTGCTCCTTTTCCATGGTACCAAACCCAGGCTCTGCAGTTGGTCTGTAAACACTCTACTACCAAGATAAATCCCCAACCTGTAGTGGTTTTTATATTAAAACTCGGACTGGATAATCTTTTTACTAATGTTTATTATATCTTTTGACATTCATTTAATCTGTGAGGTGTATTCTAAGTTTATTGTTCATTTTTAGTTTTGCGTGTCTCCTCCAAGTTTTCATAACTGTTAGTTTTACTGCATTTTCAATGCCTACTGTATATAAAACACATAGCAAACTTAAGAAACTACTTACTATTTTTAATTAAGAAAGAAACTACTTACTATTTTTTTTATTTCTTTTTGTTTTGAGGGGAGGAGGAAATGATTTGATAATATAGTTTTATTCTTTCCTCTTTGCAGAAATCCCAGAGTGAGAAAGTAACTGATACATTTGATAATGAGCATACAGGCGAGACTGAAGTAATAAATCCTTTTGTGTGTAAGTCTGAAGAACCTGATTCTAACACCAAATCTGGTAGCTCATCCCCTGTTTCTGGGACTGTGGACAAGCCTGTGGATTTGTGTACTAGAAAAGAAACTGACACGGAAGTCCCAAGCCAAGGTAAAAGTTGGTCATGTGTTTATACTCTGCAATTTATAAAATACTGTCTGAATGTTTGAGAAAATAGACTTTTAAAGATAGATTAGATTCTAAGAACTTAGCTGAAAATGCTTAAGGTGAATATAGGAGCATAATGTTTTTGTCACAGTGATCATACAAGTCATACTGCCTTTTCTATAAATAAAACAGTAGATAATAGCATTTTATCATTTGGTGTATTTATTATTATTATTATTATTATTATTATTATTATTGTTAATGTTTTTAAAAATGGAGTCTTTGTATAGCCCTGGGTGACCTGGAACTCATTATACAGACCAGGCTGGCCTTAACCTCACAGAGATCCACCTTCCTTTACCTCCCAAGTGCTAGAATTAAAGGTGTACACTGTCATTCCCAGCCTATCATTTGATTTTAAGCTGTTAGGGAATACAAAGCATTCTGATTGACCTGTTTGTATAGAAGAGAATGATTTGCTTGTATGGTCATTTTCTTGGTGTTATGTGATGTTTTTACTTGACTATTCTTGAGTTATATCAGTGTTACTTGAACATATTCACAATGCTTTAGTTATAAATTATTACAGTAAGAGCTTAAAATTTTTATGATACTGTAATATGTACAAGCCTCAAAAGTCACTAATATATCAGTTGCAGTAATAACTCTTTATATTACTATGTGCCTCAGTTTTTCTAAGTTGGAAGAAATGTCTTTGTTAATTGTATTTCTTTATATATCTATATATCTATTATCCATATTACCTGTTTCTGGTTTTTTCCAGAAGTAGTCCCAACTTAGGAGGTTACCACTAGTACATTTATGGGCTCTTTAGAATCTTAATATAGTGGGACAAAAATGTAACTTCATAACCAAAACCTCTACATTTTCAGACAAAATTAAGTAGGCCAAAACAATTTTCTATGCATTGGTGGAATTCAGACAAGGCCTCCAAACTAGCAAACATGAGCATATTTATAGTAAAGACAACGCAAAAATTAGTTCAAGTGCCTACTGCTCTTGCAGAGGATTTGAGTTCAGTTTCCAGCACCCATATATAGCTCACCTATAACTCCAGCTCAAAGGACCAATACCTTCATTCTGGCTTCTTCGGTGACTATCTACCCCCACACAGACACATATAGACACAAAATTGCAAATAATAATTGTTGAAAAAATGTTTGGTACAGATTTCTTCAAAGATCTTGCCTTTGCTTGTTTGAGGGTGGAAGAAGCTTGACAAAGCAGAAACTAGTCCCACAGCATAGCTTAGTGTGGACAGCTCTACAGCTCTGTGGTTCTTGAAGTGAATTTGATTTAGAATTTGTGTTAGTTGGGACTATAACCTGTAAACTTAATGTTACTATATAAGCTTGAAATTGAATGTATTTTGTAACATACAATGAGAGGCAGGCAGTTGTCTTTGAGTTCAAGATTAGCCTGTTCTACAGAGCGAGTTCTAGGAAGGCTCCAAAGCTACAGAGAAACCTTGTCTCAAAATACCAAAAACCAAATCAAAACAAAACAAACAAAACAACCAACCCAAAAATTTGGCTTGAATTTAAAGGCATTTTAGAAGAATAAATACTAAGTTTTAGAAATGTGGTTTATAACATCCTCTCCTCTCACCTGGAATACAGAGAATCCTATTCCTTCTGGGTCCTGCGTAAGGTTTTGATGTGTATATTAGATAGGAAATTGTTCTTTTCTTTTTGCCAGGGGAAAGCAAGACTGTTTTGTTTGGATTTGGAAGTGGTACAGGACTGTCATTTGCAGACTTGGCTTCAAGTAATTCTGGGGATTTTGCTTTTGGTCCTAAAGGTAAGATGAAGAAGAAAGATATTAATGATCATGTCAGCCGAGTGTAGTTGGAAAAGGCAGTCCTTTCCATGTTGTAACTGTAAGTGGAGTGGCCTTGTCCTTGGTTTGCTTAGTGTTTTAGTTGATGAAAATAGCTATAAGGATTTTCTCTAATTCTAATCAATGCTGTTAGCCCTTTCTTTATTCATATACTATAGGTATGTTGTTCAGTTTTGGGATAACCCCAATTTAGACAGCACTGTTCTTTAAATGTTAGTGTTCTTAAATTTGATTATTAGTATTTCAGGATTTGTGATTATACAGTCTTCAGACAAATTGGATCTCTGCATTAGGGTTGTGCTAATTTATTGTGCTAGAGTAAGTTATACATTAGTGTTCTTATTTATCACTGGTGTTTATTTTTGAAGATTTATTTGCCGGATGTGATGGTGCATACCTTTAATCCCATCACACTGTGGAGGCAGAGGCAGGTGGATATCTTGAGTTCCAGGCCAGCCTGATCTACAAAGTGAATTTCAGGGCTGTCAGACAAAGAAACCCTACCTCAAAAAAAAAAAAAAAGAAAGAAAGAAAGAAAGAAAGAAAAGAAAAACCCACAACAAACAAAACAAAAAAGATTTATTTTGTATATGTGTGTGTATCTTTGCTTACATGTATGTATTTTTACCACATGTATGCAGTGTCCTTGGAGGGCAAATCCTCTAGAATTGGAGTTATGTACAGATAGTTGTGAGCTACCATGTGGGTGCTATTTGTTTCAAGTTTTATTAGCTTTATACTTCATTATATTTAGTCATAAGATTTTAATATTGTGAATATAGCACCATTTAAATTATATGTTTGGAGAAGAAAATAAATAGTGCAATTTAGAATTTAGTTCAGGTATTTATATACTTCACAGGCCATGCTACATATAGAAAAACATTTAACTTCTAGAAATGATTGATAGGAATTTACATTAGAATTCATAGCTTTACTTATGCCAAGTTGTTTTTTTAAGACCCGGTCTTACTATGTTTCCTTAGCTGTCTAGAACTCTATGTGACTACGTTGGCCTTGAACTCACAGAACCCATATGCCTGTTTCCTGAGTGTTGGGATCAGAGGTGTGTGCCACAATACCTGGCTGCAGTTTTTAAAAATAGTATTTTATCCTGTAAATCTGCTGAAGTCAGTTGTGTTTCATAGCTGTTGAAATTGTCAGAATTTTAGTACTTTAAACTTCTCAATTTGGTGAAATTGTTGAAAACTAGATGTACTAATGAAGTAATTGGAAAGTAATCTACAAAACGTAAAAAAAGTCAAAATTCACAGTTTAATTACCAAATTTATTTATCAGATAAAAATTTCCAGTGGGCAAATACTGGAGCAGCTGTGTTTGGTACACAGTCAACAGGTAAAGACGGTGAAGACGAAGATGGCAGTGATGAAGAAGTTGTTCATAATGAGGATATTCATTTTGAACCTATAGTCTCATTACCAGAGGTAAGTGCCAAGAAGTAAATGTTTTACTAGTAACCTAAGTATAAAATTTTTCCGAGTTGATTCTTCTTTTTAATACTACTACCTACATTTCTTCCCAGAACAGCTAAACATTAGATTTTTAGACTTTTAAACATTATTTATTTTATGTGTATGAGCCTTTTGTACGCATGCATATCTGTGTGCCATGTATGCCTATTGTTTGCAGAGGTCATATCCCCTTGAACTGGAGTTACCAATGGTTGTGAGATGCCAGAAGGGTGCTGGGGATTGAACCCAGGTTCTTTGGAAGAACATCCAGTACTATTAACTGCTGAGCTATATCTCCTGCCCAGATTCCCAGCCTTTAAGTAGAAATTGTTTTGAATTTTTCATTTGTAGTGCTGGGGATTTAATCCAGGGCCTTGCTCATGTTAGCGAACATGTTACCAGTCAAGTGTATGCTCAGTTTTGCCATGAAGTTTTCTTGTAAATGATGCTCGCTAAATTGTTTGTGCAGTTTTAGAAATATTCTTGTTTTTTCTTTTTAGTTTTTTATTGTGTGTGTGTGTGTGTTTGTAGAGTTGGGTGGGAGAGGAGGGAGGAAGTGGGTATGCACACACCACAGTTAGTATGAGAGTACAAGCAGGTATGTCAATGCCTCAGTGCCATTGGAGGGCAGAAGAGTTTTCCAGTGTTTGAAGTCAGATTGTCAGGATTGTGTGGCAAGCATGTTTACTAACTGGTTGTCTTGCTGACCCATAAGCATATTATGCCATTAGGAGATCATGTGTCTTCATAAAATTATTTTAGGGACAAAATAGACATGAATGTTATTTTAGGAAAATTACCATGTCCATTTTTTTTAACTTTCATTTTATATGCATTGATATTTTGCCTGCATGTATGTCTCTATGAGGGTGTCAGATCTTGGAGTTACAGACAGTTGTTAGCTGCCATGTGGGTGCTGGGAATTGAACCCGGGTCCTCTGGAAGAGCAGTCTGTGCTCTTAACCGCTGAGCCGTCTGTCCATCCCCCATGTCCATTTTCAATGTCAGTAATTACTATCACACAGCACTGCTGTGACTGGAGCAATGTTCTTGTTGGGTCCCAGTATCCATGCCATGCATCTCACAGCTGCCAGGTGTTCCAATGCCTTTGGCCTTTATAGGCACCTACATTCGTGTGCACATACCTACATATAGACATACACAAATAAAGAATTAAAAATAAAAAACATACTTAAAGAAACAATAAAAGTTTGGAGAGATGGCATAGTGGTTAAATCCCAGTACCTACATGGTAGCTAACACCTGCATATAACTCTGCTTCCAGGGGATCTGATACCCTTTTCTGGCCTCAGAGGTGATGGATGCATGCAGTGCTTAGATACACATGCAGGGTAAAGAACCATATACATAAAATGAAAATAGTGGCATAAAAATAGAATCAGCACTTTTGGGTGGAGCATTGGTTTTTTTCAGACAGCATGTTGTTATATAGCACTACCTGGCCTATAATTCACTGTATAGCCCAGACTGGCCTTAAACCCGTAGTAATCTCCATGCTTCTCAGGCTCTGGAGTGCTAGGATTATTGCACATCCATGCAAAAAAACCACATTCCCTCTGATCTTATATAGCGTAGTCTTGCCTTGAAATCCTGATCCTCTTGCTTCCATATCCCAAGTGTTGGGATTATTGGTGTATACTGCCATGCTTGGCAAGAGCCAGCACTTCTGAAACTTCTTCTGACCTTTAAGGGAATTTTATTTCACAAAGAGAAGTAAAATACTATAAAATAGAAAAATATTTAATGATAAATCACATCTTTACTGCTTAACCAAGTCAGATTATTACTAGTCTATAGTGTTGTTAGTTACCATAGTATTGTCAAACCTGTTGGCCTTGGTTAATGAAATTTGTTATAAACAACTGTTTATATAGTAGCTTATGTAATTCTTATCTGTTTTCATAGGTAGAAGTGAAATCTGGAGAAGAAGATGAAGAAATTTTGTTCAAAGAAAGAGCCAAACTTTATAGATGGGATAGAGAAGTCAGTCAGTGGAAGGAGAGAGGTATTGGAGATATAAAGATTCTTTGGCATACAATGAAGAATTATTATCGGATTCTAATGAGAAGAGACCAGGTTTTTAAAGTGTGTGCAAACCATGTTATTACCAAAGCCATGGAATTAAAACCTTTAAATGTTTCAAATAATGCGTTAGTGTGGACTGCCTCAGATTATGCTGGTGAGTTACTACCTTCAAATACCTTTTAATTTTATTGACTTTTCTGAAATCTATAAAATATACATACTTTGTAAGTTACTTTGATATTGAAGTCTCTTCTTTCCCTCTCTCTTCCCCTTAACAGATGGAGAAGCAAAAGTAGAACAGCTTGCAGTGAGATTTAAAACAAAGGAAATGACTGAGTGTTTTAAGAAAAAATTTGAAGAATGTCAACAGAATATATTGAAACTCCAAAATGGACAAGTATCTCTTGCAGCAGAATTATCAAAGGAGACCAATCCTGTGGTGTTCTTTGATGTTTGTGCTGATGGTGAACCTCTAGGACGGATAATCATGGAATTATTTTCAAATATCGTTCCTCAAACTGCTGAGAACTTCAGAGCATTATGCACTGGAGAGAAGGG
>JAQHUG010000080.1:526584-544943 GCA_028555095.1 Dicrostonyx torquatus
TTAAGATCTCAGGATTTATCTACACATTTTCTCCATTGTCTAATAATTCAAAATGTTCATCATCTCACTATACAAATTTGGTCCACAAAATTGATCTAGAGATTATCTGGGAGAATTACCTTATGCAACCGAATTTTTAAAAATCCATATTCTAATAGGATTTCCAGTCATGTTACAGTTTAAAGATTTTTTTTTTTTTTACAAATAGGGCATTTGTGATTCATTCTGTCATGATGATTTTTGTGTATTTTAATGTGTGGTTCAGTATTAACAGATTTTTTTTTTGTTTCCAGGGGGGAGATATTACCAAACATGATGGAACAGGAGGACTGTCCATTTATGGAGATAAATTTGAAGATGAAAATTTTAATGTGAAACACACTGGCCCGGGCTTGTTATCCATGGCCAATCGAGGCCGGGATACCAACAATTCCCAGTTCTTTATAACATTGAAGAAAGCTGAACATTTGGACTTCAAGCATGTAGTGTTCGGGTTTGTTAAGGATGGCATGGATACTGTGAGAAAGATCGAGTCGTTTGGTTCTCCTAAAGGGTCTGTTAGTCGAAGAATTAGTATCACAGAATGTGGACAGCTATAAAATAATTTTCACAGTGCATTTTATCTATAGTAACAGTTGAATTGATGCTTAATTGTTACAGAAATATGGTAATTATGTTCATCTTTTGAAAACAGACATTTCTGATGTATAAATGTAAAATTGTAGCTTACAGCTGTTGTCACTTTTTAATGTGTGATAATTGATCCTGCATGGTATGAAATAAAAGTTTAAACACTGGTGTATTTCAGGTGGACTTGTGTTTATGTACTCCTGACATCTGTATGAGAAATGGCTAATACTAATTTTGTTAAAAGCAATAGAGCTTCCCAGACTATTGAAGGAATATTATATATGCAATCTTATTTTAATTCCTGTTAAGATATTTGAATTTCCTGCATGGTACTTACCATTGAATAAGGGGACCACAACTCAGATAATTTTATTTTAGATTTAAAATATATATATATATATGGTAATCTTAACTATTCGTGTGCTCATTTATGTATAGACTCATTTATGAATGGATAGAGCCACAGAAGATTTGAGTTAACCAAAGTGCTCTTCTGTAATTTTTATGCTCCTGTATAGTTAAAAATTAACTTTTAAGTAGAAATCTGTCTTTTCTTAAGATATGTAGTTCCCTTTTGAAGACATTAATTTTTACATTTTAAATAAGTTGATCATCCCCCCCCCTTTTCTCCCTTCTTCCTTTTTTCTTCCTTCTTTCCATTCACTTTTTTGTTACCTGTCTCTACTACCTCAGAAGCTTCAGCTTGGTCCTGATGATAGAATTGAATTTTTCTCTAGTTCTTGTGATAAAGTATGAATATTTTTAAAAGATCTATACCATGTTGTTTGGTTAAAGATTTGCTTTATATTAGATTGTTGCAGTACCTTTTTCTGGTGACTTTTGTAGCAGAAATAAAGTGATAATTGATAACAGCCATGACATTTAAAACATTCATTCCTTGTGCATCTCAGTTGTCTGTTCCTTCTGTGACTTGATGTAACGTGAGATCTGTTAGAGGCCAGCACTCTGAGCTCACACTAACTTCCAAGTGTGATAAACACTGAAGATGGTACTAGAATGTGGTTTGTGTCAAATAGGCAAACTGTTAAAGGAACAGCATGTTCTTACGGGCTTACTTGGTGTAGACTAAAAGGAATCTAGTTAGACCAGAAAATTTTCTAGTTTTCAATCTTGAGTATTGAGTCCTTTCTGTTTTCTTGTGTTTACTATTAGAAGAGGGCAAGGAAGGTTATGGCTTATGTAATGAATTATAGAATAGCATCACTGTGAAAAAATACTTATTCCACTGTCAGGTACATGAAATAAACCTGCCTGAAGTTGTCCTTGTAAAGGGAACCATGCACATTTAGTGGCTTCTTTGGAAACCTGTGTAGTATAAACTCATAAAAGTACTGAAACTTTTTAGGTGAGAAGTTGATGCCATCATTTTAGTCTTAAGCAGACGGAAATGTCTTTTAAAAAAAAAAAAGTCGGGCGGTGGTGGCGCACGCCTTTAATCCCAGCACTCGTTAGGCAGAGGCAGGCGGATCTCTGAGTTCGAGACCAGCCTGGTCTACAAGAGCTAGTTCCAGGACAGGCTCCACAGGTACAGAGAAACCCTGTCTAGAAAAACAAAAAAACAAACAAACAAAAAAGTCATCTGTAGTCCAGGATTACTTTGAACTTGCTTTGTAACTGAGGCTGGACCTGAAGTCTTCTTGATCTCACTGCCTCCACCTGGATTGCAGACATGTGCACACTATGCATAGTTGCAAATGCTTTTTAAGAGATATTTTTTGCTTTTTCAGACTATTAGGGTTATTAAAGATCTTTCAAAAACTTGGCAGATTGGTGTGTTAAACTAACGTTTCCAGGACTGGCATTAATAACAGATGTTTCCAACCTGTGCAGTTACCATTTTGGGTGCTGGGAATGGAACCCAAGTCCTCTGTAAGAGCAGTCAGTGCTCTTAATGGCTGAGCTCTCCAGCGCCAACAAAGAAGTTTAAAAGACGCTTGAGGGGGGCTGGGGAGATGGCTCAGAGGTTAAGAGCATTGCCTGCTCTTCCAAAGGACCAGAGTTCAATTCCCAGCAACCACATGGTGGCTCACAACCATCTGTAATGGGGTCTGGTGCCCTCTTCTGGCCTGCAGGCATACACACAGACAGAATATTGTATACATAATAAATAAATATTTTTTAAAAAAAAAAGACGCTTGAGGTATTTTCTAATATACTTGATATATTTCAGAACAATGTGACTTGTTATAATGGTGACCACATTGATAGCTTTTTTTTTCCCCAACTGGCTAGATTTTCTGTGCTCATTAAAATCTGGCAAAAGCCGGGCGGTGGTGGCACACGCCTTTAATCCCAGCACTCGGGAGGCAGAGGTAGGCGGATCTCTGTGAGTTCGAGACCAGCCTGGGCTACAAGAGCTAGTTTCGGGATAGGCTCCAAAGCTACAGAGAAACAAACCCTGTCTCGAAAAACCAAAAAATAAAATCTGGCAAAAGAAAACAAAAGTTTAGATGGTATTTTATAGCAAAAAGTGTTCTTCAAACAGTTTTTTTAATAGTAAAGTTTGCTGTTTACTTGCTGAAGTATCAGCTTTTGCAGCATTAAAAGTAATTAAGGAATTTAGGGTGCTGGTCCACATGAGCTCCTACTAGAATTTCTCAGCGTAAATGTGTGCCAGAGAGTAACTGAAACTGGACAAATATGAGCTTGTATGATAAGGTTGAACCCCGGACTGTGCTGTTGTAGGGCTTCGGAAAGAAAGGTTTTTGTTTTAAACCAAACTACATTGTTTACAGGGAGTTTTTCTGACTTCATGAGGTAGGTTTCTCTAGCTGAGGCAGCTGTCCCAATTGATTACGACCTTGTAGCCCAGGCTGGCCTCCAGCCTTTACCTTCCATGCCTATTCCAAATTTATGGAAACAGGCAAAGGAATTGAAAAGGTAATACGGCTGTAGTTCATGTGCCTGGCGTTCAGGCGTGTCCCGATTTTCTTTTGATGAAGAGTGTGTGCTTGCCTAAGTTCTATGCACAGTAAACATTTTACCCAGTGTCCCACCTGGTCCCAAGCCCCGGGGAACACGCTGGCACGCAGGTGTGCTGAAGATACTCGCCCTCCTGAGGGCCGGGTCTGTGCTAGCGAGGGAAGACTTACTTCATTTACTGCACGGGGCGGGGAGGGCGGAGACTTGGAACCGAAGGACGTGAATCTAGAAGGGACGAAGGAACTGGCTAGCAGTGCGTCCTTCTCGCATCCCTCTTCCCACTGGTTTCCAGCGCCCCCGGGGGCGGGGCCGGGCGTCGTGACGTACGGCCCGCCCCGACGTGCCTGTGAGCGCGGTTCCCCGGGTGACCGTGGTCAGCGACTCACCATGGATCGCAGGGTGGTCAAGCCACCCGGGCAGGACATGATAGTGGAGCGTCTCAAAAGCCGCTACGGCCTGGCGGGAAGCTGCACCGTGGAGGTGAGGGGAGTGGAGGCCGCGGTGTGCTCCGCCGGGCGGGCAGGCGGCTACGGGAGGGCTCCGGTCGCTTCCTCAGCGGCTCGCCTGAGAGCGTCCTCCCTCGGGGAAGCGCCGCGATGCACGGGGCGTGGCCTTGGTCCTGCTGACCCGGATCCGAGTGCAGCAGGCATAGAGGACGACATAGTTCTTTCGGGAAAGCTTACATCGAATAATTGCAAACTTAGAAGTTGTGGCAGTATGCATCCGTGTAGCCTTTCCTTGAATGCGCCGTTCACCAGGGGGGTCTTGCCATTTTTGCTGCGGGACTCTCCACTCTGGCAATTTGCTAGTATTCTGTGACAAGTTGGCTAGATCGCATCTCCGATGAAAGCTGAAAGAACTGAAGCGGGAAACCATTTGCAGCCCTGAAGTTTCCACGAGGCTTATTTTTATTATTACACTTCCTTTGATAACAGAGGTGGGAGTTTACAGTTCAGCTGAGAAGCCTAGACGATTCAAGGTTTTAGAAAGCACAACAACGTCTTCAGAAAAACATCTGAGCTATGGGAACATAATTCACGCTGTTCTCCAGAAGTTGAGGGAGGTCGCAGGCATTTCCAAGTTCCATGTTTGCTATTTTTCCAAAATCCCTTCTTGAGAAATATCAGCATATCTCAGTGTTCCCATGTCCATGCCACAAATTCATTCTGTCCTCACATAACATACTTTGGTTTTCCTGTGAAGCACGTTCTCAAAATCTTAAAGCCTTATTTATATTTTCCAGGAAATTTAGTATTGCTACACTAATACAGGATAACGTATAGTTCATACTCAGATTTCACTAAGTACCTCAATTACGACTTTTTTTTTTTTTTTTTTTTTTTCCGAGACAGGGTTTCTCTGTGGCTTTGGAGCCTGTCCTGGAACTAGCTCTTGTAGACCAGAATGGTCTCGAACTCACAGAGATCCGCCTGCCTCTGCCTCCCGAGCGATGGGATTAAAGGCGTGTGCCACCACCGCCCAGCAATTACGACCTTTTGTAGAAAGTTTTTCCGGGTGCAGATACCGCTTTGGTCTGAACATGATGTTTGGTTGTCTCTGTTGCCCTTGATCTACAACAGATGCCCACACTTAGTTTCTTACATCACTAATGCTTTGACAAAGTCGAAGACTGTTGTGTATAGAATGTCTCCCAGTTTGAGTTTGTCTGATGGATCCTGGTTTGATTTCATTCTGGTTTTGTATTTTTGGCAGGACTATGACATGAATGGTGTGTGGGCCACTCTGATGAATCAACAGGTATATAATGTTTGCTTGTCTAATTAGTGATGTTAATGTTGCTTAGGTTGTGGCCCCTAGGCTTTTCCATGCTAACCTTTGTAATTAACATATAATTAATGGAAAAATATCTTCAGGGAATGTTTCTTAGTGTTTAAGTGTGTTTTCTTTTCTTTCTTTTTTTTTTTTTTTTTTTTTTTTTGGTTTTTCGATACAGGGTTTCTCTGTGGCTTTGGAGCCTGTGCTGGAGCTAGCTCTTGTAGACCAGGCTGGTCTCGAACTCACAAAGATCCGCCTGCCTCTGCTTTCCGAGTGCTGGAATTAAAGGCATGCACCACCTCTGCCCGGCTAAGTGTATTTTCTTTATCCCTCTAGCATGAGCTTTCCAAATTTGATCAGACTAAATATAAAAGAAGAATTCTAACCTCTCCAGGTAAGCCAATAGAATATTTTGTTTGAGTCTTTTAACACATCTGAGAGATTTTTGTAAATGTTTAGATGTAGGGTTAGTGTTGCTTATTTCTTATTTAAAAAAATTTCAATTTGGCAATCACCTAATAATACTTGTGAATTTATGGATGAATGTGTGAGATGCCTTTAAAAATTAAATTTAATGAGGGCTTTTGGTGTGTTTAATTTATAATGTGTGCACCTTCCTTTTCTCTTTACTACTGAGGTGCTGAGACTCAAAAGCAGACCCTTGATCAATGCTGAGCGAGTGCTTGATCACTAATTAGTGTCCCCAGCGAATATGTTTGCTTTCGACGATGTTAGAAATTGAGCATTGGGTATTGGGTGAGGAACACTAGTTGGTCTTTTTAGGCAGGAAAGGTTACTAGGATAGAAACTAAAGGGAAAATTTATAAAATGACTGGAGTTGGAAAGCATAATTATCCTGGGAGTTGTAATTTTTTTGATAAGCTAAAACTTTTTTTGCAGTAATAAATATTAACCATTAATCTATTAATATTAACCATTTGTTAATGCTTCAGTGCAATATTTATTAATTAAACATAGTAGTAACTTTTGGTTATTACAGCATCAATAGTGTCTTTAATTTCATCCATGTGTGGAAGCTGGGTCTGAGGACTAACTAATGGACTGGAGAGCTATATTGATCTGATTCATGTAAGTCTGCAGGCCCAGATCTGATTTCCAAAGTATGTTATATAATGGTAAGTGGCAAACTGATCTCTAGGATAAAACTTGTTTGGTAATAAGTTAAAAAAAAAACACTCTCAATGAAACACTGTTTTGGCAGGGAATCTAGTACAGGCACTTTCAGAAAAGTATGTGTGAAGTGAAAGGAAGAATGGTTAATGTTTCTGGAATATCAAGGTTCGGTCTACACACAGAATGAGATCATTAATTAAAAAAAATAACTGTTAAAGTTGATTGCTGAAGTAATAATAATCAAAAAGGACTGACAACAAATACCCAGAATCTTAGGAATGTATTAGAAGAAAAGGGTTTTTTCCACTTGCTAACAAAGCTGGTGCAGAGAGACCGGAAGGCTTTTTAAAAAGATTGACTTGGACTAGAAATGAGAAGGCTATCTGGTAGCCACTTGTGGTGACCCTAAGCATCCTTTGAGACCATTTGTGTTTCCACTGAGTTTTTATGATTCAACCTGCGGTGATAGATGGAAGATGCTTCTTTCTCGTCTTGAGTTCACGGCAGACTTTCAGGAGACTGGAAGGAGCCCTCGCCGCTTTCAGCTTCTCTTGCCAGTGTCTGTGTAGCTTTTACTTTGTGGTCTATAATTTGTAAATAGCATTTGAAAATTTTTTTTTTCTCTTGAGAATCTTTTCGTAACAGAATTGTCATCTCTCATCTACCTGTAATTCTTCTGCACTCTGCGATGTTTCTGTGTTATGTGAGGAAATCTAGGACCCACACCCCCAAACGTGCCCCTTTGATATAAACACTATAAGAAGAGTCGGGAAAGGTCCATGACAGTGGAGGAGATGGCTCAGTTGGTAAAACGCTGGATACAGAAGATAAGGATCCAAGTTTGGATCTCCATTCCATGTAAAAGCCAGATTTGGCAGTATTTTCCTGTGACCCCATTGCTAGGATGGTGGAGACAGGTGGATCCCTGGGGCTTGCTGGCCAGTGCCCTATCAGTTCTTTAAAAACCTAACCTTGGCTGGGCGGTGGTAGCACACGCCTTTAATCCTGGCGCTCAGGTGGCAGAGGCAGCCCAGTCTTCATAGTGAGTTCCACGACAGCCAGGGCTTCATAGAGAGATCCGGTCTTGAAAAACCCAAACCATCAAACAAACAAACAAACATAATAATTAATCTCTACTGAAGAGTCTGTGATTGAATAGCCTTTCACTGAGGCTTCTCCTGTGTGATGTGTACTGTATGCTTTAATACACTTGCTTGCTTTTCTCCTTGTTACCTTGTCTGTGACCACCAGTGTTTCTCCCAGCTATGCATTTATAAGGGTTGAGAGAAATTGTATTTGCTCCCTGATAGATATATCTTTAAATTTTTTAGATTAAAATTTTGGGGGAGAACTGATTAAAACATGTGCCCTTTATAAAATGAGCTGTGGGGTCATACAGCAGCAAGTGTTGGAGTCCCATCTTCCACCCTGCCTTTAGTCCTTAGGACTCTGCCTCTTGGTGCTGGTCTGTAACAAGCTCCAAAATAATGACATGGAGACTTCATATTAATTATCAAAGCTCGGTCTATACCTTAGTCTTGCTCCTACCTAGCTCTTATAACTTAGAAATTAGCCCATATTTTTATAAGCTACATACCTCTATCCCGTTCTGTGTCTGGTTGGCTTCTCTGCCTCTCTTCTTCCCAGAGTCCTTTCTATGCCTGGAAGTCCCGCCTGTATCTCCTGCCTAGCTATTGGCCAGTTAGCTCTTTATTAAACTAATCAGAAGGCACCTTGGCAAAGACACATCTTCACTGTGTACAGAACTATTATTCTACATTGCTGGTCTAGGGTATTCTTAGATCTCCCATCTGACCCTCAGCCTTCACCCCCATTCCCTGGGGATTCCACCTCTTGGTCTGGACCCAGGGTCCCCTTAGATCTTTGCCACTGACCTTTTCAGCCTTCCCTTCTAGCTGATCTCCATTTCTTTATGTCAGCCTCAACCTGCAGGAGCACTCTCTACTATATTAGCCTAGGACCTAGAGTGAACAACAGCTAAAGACTGGAACACCCACCCAGCAGAGACAAGACCATGTCTCTACACCAAGAACTGCCTCAAATATAAAAACTCTAGATGCCTAGATCCCAACACAAAGCACAAACAGCCAATATACCTTGCCTTCTTCAGAAGCCAGTGTTTCTATTGCAGTAGGCCTTGAGATACAATTTAGCTGAAGCATGAGAAAAAAAGACTTCAGAATAGCAGTTTTTAAACATGTTCAAGAACCTTAAAGAGGATATAAATAAATGCTTCAAATGAAAACGGAAAACAGAATTGAATGAAATAATGAAAACAGGCCAAAACATAAACGCAGAAATAGAATCACTAAAGAAAACACAAACTGAAATAAAACTGGAAATGAAAAATTTAAGAGACCAAAATCCTCAGAGGTAAATCTTCTTAACAGAAGACATGGAAGAGAGAATTTTAGGTCTTGAAGACAAAGTAGAAGTGGAAAACTCTTTCAAAGAAAATGTTAAATCAAAAAAAAAAATCCAAACAAAACATCCAGAAAAATATGGAAGACTATAAAAAGACAAAACTTACAAATAATAGGTATGAAGAAGGAGAATAAATCCGGGTTAAAGGCACAGGGAAAAAAAAAAGTGGTTTTGAGGGAGTGATTATTGAGACATCATTTCTCTCTGTGGCCTTGGTCATCCAAGAACTTGCTTGTAGACCAGGCTGGCCTCAATCTCAGAGATCATCTCCCTCAGCCCCCCAAGTGCTGGGATTAAAGGCTAACAAAGTATTTTAAATAAAATCATAGAATATTTCCCCAAGCTAACGAAAGAAATGCTTATATAAGAAGCATCCAGAAAGGCAGAGCCAGAAAAAAAAATTCCCTATGACATATGGTAAACAAAACATTAAATGTACAGAACAAAGGATATTAAAAGCTGCAAGGGGAAAAGACCAAGTCACATATAAAGGCAGGCTCATTAGAAAAACACCTCAATGGAGACTCAGAAAGCCAGAGGGGCTTACAAAATAAGAGATTATAGATGCCAGCCCAGAATACTGTGCCCAGCAAAATTATCAGTTGCAATTAATGGAGAAAGAAAAAATTACACAATAAAACCAAATTTAAGTAATTTCTGTCTACCAAGCCATTTGAAGGAAAACTTGAGTCTGAAGAGATGAATTCAGGGCACACTCTGCTCAGGAGTAGTTGGCAATCACAAAGCAAACTCGATTGTTTCTGTGAACTTTTCTTTGGACATTTTTTGCCTTATTCATCCTTTGATTTTTGTTTTTCATTTTATTTAGTGTGTGTGTTTTGTATTTTTTCCCCTTGATTTGTTTTTATTGACTTATTTTCTTTTGAAAGAGAAAAACCAAAGTTCAGTGAGTACAGAGATGGAGAGGATCTGGGAGGAGTTGGGGGAGGGGAAGATAATCAAAATATACTGTATAAAAAAGTTTTTTAACTAAAGAAATGAATGATGGCTATAGAGTTGGTTCATGGTTTAGAGTGCATACTGGATGCTAGAGGGATGGTCCGGTGCACTGACTGCTCTTGCACAGGACACAGGTGTGATTGCTTGCACCCACATGGCAGCTCCAAACCTTTTATAACTCCAGATCTGGGGGATCTGATACTCTCTTCTGGCCTTTGCCAGGCACTACGATGCACAGACATACATGCAGGTAAAACACTCATCCACATAAAATTAAAAAAAAAAAAAAAGCGCACTGCTTTCCAAAGAACCTAAGTTTTTTCCCAGCACCCATGCCAGGTTCACAACCACCTATAACTTCAGCCCTAGGGGAAAGAGGATCCTAATACCCTGTGCTGGCCTCTGTGGACACTCGCACACACGTGGTACACACACAGACACATACACAAATAAAATGAAACATTTACAGAAATGAATAATGGTAAGTCATATCTTTTTAAAGTTTTTGTTCAGAGGTGGGGTTGGTTATGATTAGCACCGAGAGTGGAAATTTGTATGACCTGCACTTACTTATCTTGCTTGTCTCTAAGCTTCTGCACCCCAGCTTCTGAAGGTCTTAACTCTTTACATTAAAACATGAAAAAGTTCATCAAACGGTTTACTGGGTTATTTCATAGTTTCCTAAACTTCTCACATTTTGAAATTTTAAAGCCTAAAACATTGAAACGGGCTTGTTTCACAGCCAAGAGCCCTAGTTTACTTTGTGTTGCTGCTATAAAAACAGTTACCAAAAACAACTTGGGAAGGTGTTGATTTACCTCCACTTACAGTCCACCAGCTTCTATGGAAGCCAGGGCAGCAGCTCAAGCAGGATCCTGCAGGCAAGAACTGAAGCAGAGACCTTGGAAGAACCTGCTCCCTGGCTTGCTTCCTAGCTTCTGTCCAGGTAGCTTCTTACCTCGCCCAGGATTTCCTGCCTAGGGCTGTCACCACCCACAGGGATGTCAATTAGCACTGAAGAAAATGACCACAGTCCAATCTGATAAGACAGTCCTTCAGGTGTGTCTCTCAGATAACTCTGTGCTGTGTCAAATTGACTGCTGAAGCAAACAGGGAGACTCAAGCTATCCTCTAACTTCCTGTCTCTGTCTCCCAAGTAGGGTAATTATGGTATGCACCACAAGGCCCAGCTATTTTGAATTTTTTGAAATGTAGATAATGTATGGACATTTGCTGTGGTAGATTATACCAGCCGAGTCAGTAATTGTGGTGGTTTGAATAAAATGGCCTCCATAGACCCATAGGTGGCAGGACCTTTTTGGAGTAGGTGTGGCCTTATCGGAGGAAGTGTGTCACTAGGGAGTGGACTTTGAGATCTCAGAAGCCCAAGCCAGGAATAGTGGCTTTTTGTCTCTTCCTGCTGCCTGTGGATCCAGATGTAGAACTCTGAGCTACCTCTCCAGCACCACGTCTACCTGCATACTCATGTCCTGCTATGAAGATAGTGAACTAAACCTCTGAAACTGCAAGCCAGCCCAAATTAAGTGTTTTTTCTTTACAAGAGTTGCCAAGGTCATGGTGTCTCTTCACAGCAATAGAAACCCTAACTAAGACAGTAATCTATTTTGTTTTTATCTGAAGTGTTTTCCTTTTCACTGGATTTAGACATAGGCTTACAGTTAAAAACAAATGCTTGAGGACCATATTAGGAGGTAAGAAGGCTGTATTCTGATTTCCAGCTAACACATCTGGTTCCCATCAGCTCTCTGCTCTCTGGGGTCTTGTGCAGTAGACTTAAAGACACCTGTTCTTACTTTACAGAGCCATCGCCTGGGTCAAGTAAGGATGGAAAAGCAATGTATAGTCAGGCACAATAGCAATATGAAATCTAGTGTGTATTCTCTAAACTCTTTAGAGAGACAGATAAATCAGTGATTTTGGTGTCTTACTGTTATGAGGCCAGAATGAGATCTTTAGTATCTGATGTCATTGTGTATTTTTTTTTTTTTTATTGACAGAAGATCTGGATACCTACTGCTCTGGAGATAAAGTTGGTTCCTCATTAAGATGTTACTCTGATGAAAGGAAGCATCCCACAACACCTTTTTGCAGTTCCTTCAAACACTTAAATGTGAACTGGTAAGGAATTCAGAATAGATACTGTTACTGTCCTGTTAGCAGCTCAAGAAAGGCAGTAGAAAAGGGATGTGTGTGTGTTTTTTCTTGGACGGAAGTAAAAGCAGTCTTGATCCTGTTGAGTAGTTGAAGAGCCTAATTTAATATTTGATGTGTATGTGGACTTTGCCCGCATGTGTGTCTACGCACCACTTGTGTGCCTGGCTCCCCAAGGAGGCCAGGAGAGGGTATCTCACCTCCTGAAATGAGTTACAGACAGCTGTGAACCACTCTGTGGTCCAGGAACCGAGTCCAGATCCTCTGGAAGAGCAGCCACTTCTCTTGGCCACTAAGCCATTTCTCCTCCATTTATTCTTTATTACATTTATTCACTTATTTATTTATTGAGTGTCTGTGTGTGTGGGATGGTGTAGGCATGTGCCAAGGCCAGAGCACAGTTTATAGAAGTTAGTTCTCTCCTTCTGCTGTTTGGGCCCCAGGGATAAACTCAGGTTGTCAGCCTTGGCAGCAAGTGCCTTTGTTTACTGAGCCATCCCTCCTGCACTGTTATTAAGTAATTAAATTTTTTTTAAAAAAGATTGATTCATTTTATTTTATGTGTACGGCTGTTTTGCCTGCATGTAATATGTGTACTATATGTACAGTTGGTGTCCCAGGAGGTTAACAGATGCTGTAAGCCACCATATAGATCTGGGAGCTGAACCCCAGTCCTCTGCAAGAGCAACAAGTCCTCAAGTGCTCTGAAATGTTGTGCCATCTCTTCAGCTTCTCTCTCGGTGGCTTTGGAGCCTGTCCTGGAACTAGCTCTTGTAGACCAGGCTGGCCTCGAACTCACAGAGATCCGCCTGCCTCTGCCTCCCGAGTGCAGGGATTAAAGGTGTGTGCCACCACTGCCTGGCTACTTTAAATTTTTAAAAAAATTTACTTATTCTACTCTATGCATGTGACTGTTTTGCATGCATGAGTGTTTGTGTACTATGTGCATGCTTGTTGGATCCCCTGGAGCTGGGGTTATGGAACCATGTGGGTACTGGAAATTAAACTCAAGTCTTCTGCTAGAGCAGCAAGTGCTCTTAACTGCATAACCAGTAGTTCTCAACGTGTGGGTCGCAACCATTGTGAGGGGGTCACAGGGGTCACCTAAGCCCATCAGAAAACACAGATATTTACAATACGATTCATAACATTAGCAAAATTACAGTTATGAAGTAGCAATTAAAGTAATTTTATGGTTCAGAGTTGCCACAACATAAGGAACTGCATTAAAGTGTTGCAGAGTTAGGAAGGTTGAGAACCACTGAACTGTATAGTTCTATATCTCTGTAAAACATGTGCACATTGCCTGAGATTATCAGAAGAGGGCATCGTATCCCCTGATACTGGAGTTTCTAATGGCTGTGAGCTGCCTGTCAGTGCAGGGAGTCGAAGCCGAATCCTCTGCAAGAGCAGTGAGCCATCTCTACAATCCCTATTTGTGTGTGTGACGGGGTCTCACAGTGTAGCTCTGGCTGTCCAGGAACTGGCCCTGTCGACCATAGAGACCCTCCTGCTCCTTCAGTTTGCGAGGATTAAAGGATGTCCCACCACGTCCACCTTTGCACCTTTTTAGATTTATTTATGTGTACAAGGGTTTTCCCTGCATTTTATGTATGTACATCACACGTGTGCCTGGTGCCCATGGAGGTGAGAAGAAGGTGTTAGATTTCCTGGAACTGGAGTTATGGGTGATGTGAGGCACACCATGTGGGTGCTGGGAACTGAACTTTGGTCCTCTGCAAGAGTAATGGGTGCTCTTAACAGCCGAGCCAGCTCTCTAGCCCCAAACTGTTCTATTTTTTAATTAACTTATCAAGTATTAGCTTCCCTCATGTTCTTTTTTTCATGCGTCGTTAGTTCCGGTAGACCCTACTCCTTTCCCTATGCCTCCGCTCCTACTCCCCACTTAGACCTCTCTACCTTCTTCCGCTGCCGCTGTTTTTATAAATTTGGGTATAATTCCAAATTACAGTCTGAAGGTTTTAACCTCTGAAGAGTTTTATATCATTGGCCTTTTTTTTCCCAACCCTTAATCATAATCTAGTTCAGAAGTAGATATAGGTCACAAATAGCTATTTAGGCCTTGAAAAGGGGCTTGTCTGGAAAGAGATATGCTATAAATTCAGAATATACCCGGAAATTTCAAAGACGTAGGATGGTCAAGATAATGTAAAATCCTTTTATGTTAGTTATTTTGGCTCCTGGTTTCCGATTTAGTGCATATTTGTAGGACTGTGGTGATGCAGTCATGGTGGAAGGTGTGGCCGGGCAGAGCTGAACATCTGATGGCAGCTGGGACCCAGAGACAGATGAGAAGGGACCAGAACAAGATGCATCTTTGAAAAACATGTTCACAGTGACCCGTTTCCTAAAAGCTCATTTAGTAAGATGGAATAATTAGTGGACTAACCTGTTAATGAAATTAGTGCACTTGTAAACCAGTCATTCAGGGATTCTGGGATATCAACACTGGGGCCCGTAGGTGTACTTTATACACAACCATACAACCATCGTGTCTTATGTTCCCTTTTTTGGTGGAGTGACATTTTATATGTACCGTGATAACTGAAAATAACGTGAAAGTCTCGCCTCTTCTTAATGTGTTTTAATGTACTACCAGAAAAATGATCAAATGTGTTTGTAACTTACATTATGTTTCTTGTAAGCCGTTCTGCTCTGAGGTAACCTCAGGACATGAGGTTCTTTCTGGTTCTGGTTTCTACATTAACTGTTATCCTTTTAACAAAACTAGATAACAGTGCCTGGGGTATCTGCATTGCTGGGTTTCAGAAGAGTTTGGCAGCCACAGGGCAGTCTACAGCTTTTAAATTGTTTTAAAGTAGGTCTGTTTAATGTGCAGAGAAGAATGGAAGACACTTGCAGTGGCTTCGGGACTTTTGACCTAGTCTGTGCATTTTACATGCTTCTTTGTTGTATTTAACAAAATTTCTGCATTTTCCTCGTTTGTTGGGACAGCACTGTCTGAAAAGCAGTTCTTCTCTTGTCAGTTGTTGTAGTGAACTCCGGATTTCTGATATGTGTATTGTTAAAGCCTAGATGACGAACCGGATTCTTTTCATCATTTAAAGAAATGGGAAACAGAAAAAGAATCATTCGAAGATGATCATAGAGATGGTGCCTCCAAAATAACAAAACAGTCCTTCAGAGAAACAGGAAAAGGTAAGGAAATAGGAGTTTGTCATGTAGAGTCAGTCACGCTTACCTCAGAGCAGTACCTGCTCCGCAGGAATCTGTGTATTTCTGTGTTCTGAAATTTTATAAGCCATAAGATGCTTGCTGTGCTTAGTATTAAAGGAGAAGAGAATAAACGTACCATTTTTTCTGGCTGTGCTCTTCTAACGTTCAAAACCTATTCAGATAAGTTCACGATCGACTGGGCTTTTATGGTAGCTTTAGTTCCTTTTCATGTTTCCTTGTGGAAAGGGCTTCCGAGGATTGGATCAGCCCAGAGGCTTTGAGAAAGTTCTGTAAATTGCCACGGCTGGCTTCCCTGATGCTCAGGAGCAGTGTTTCTCTGTCTACGCGAATGTCTCCCACAGTTTCCTCAGGATCAAGGACAGTAGACACTAACGGTGGCATCTGTTCCCCTTCAGCTGCAGGGTTGGAGCACCAGGCACGTGCTGCCCACACTCCTTTCACCTTCCTTGCCCTCCTTCATCCCCTTTGTTACACTGGTCTCTGAGTTTGAAGAGGATGTAGCTTGAGTAAGCCTGGACTTATGTTTCTCATTAGGTGGCCAATTTTCTTACTGAAAATGTAAGAGAAATTTATTTTTAAAAGTTGAATGTACTTGAAAGCTGATAACAAATATAAGGAATGCCCAGGCTATTAGTTTGATACCTAGATGGTTTTTTCACACATATGCTTATCTCAGTAACAAAACTTTTGTTTTGTTTTGCTTTTTAATTCATTTCATTGCTTTGTTTTTCAGTTTTCTTACTCTGTAGCTCAGGCTGACCTTGAACTTGTGATGCCTTTGCCTCCATGTCTATTCCAGGCATGGGTATTATGCCACCTGCCTGGAAAACAATTAGTTTTTGTTGTTGTTTTTGAGATAGGGTCTCTCTGTGTAGTCCTGGCTGTGTAGACCAGGCTGGCCTCAAATTTAACAAAGTTACTGCCCCCAGCTCCTGAGTATAAATTAGTATTTTTATTTTGTCTGTTTCATTCTCTGTCCAAGATGGGGGAGTATAATGAAAGACTTTTAAAAACTTGTCCCAAGGCCACTGAGTTCCATTTATTATGTGTGAGTTTTATTGGCACACATTCTGTATGACACTGGATTTCACAGGAATACTTTTGTACAGCTATGTAATGTCCTTAGAGCATAATTCTCCTCACATTCACCCCTCTCACTTCCTGTTAGTCCCCTTTGCCTCTAGACGGTTATGCTCCTACCTTCATATATGCATATATGACTTTATATGTCTATTTGGTTTGTTTACTTTGAGAAAGGGCATCTTTATGTAGCCCTAGCTGTCCCAAAATGGTTATAGACCAGGCTGGCCTTGAACTCACAGAGATTTGCCTGCCTCTACCGCCCAAGTGTTGGGATTAAGATGCCTGCCACTTTGCCTGGCTTTTGTGTCTTTTTTTTTTTTTTTAAAGAGTGTGTGTGTATGTGCACATGTAAACGTATGTGCAGGTGCCACAAGAAGCCAGAAGAGTGTGTCAGAGTTGGAGTTAAAGGTGGTTGTGAGCAGGGTACCATGTGGGTGCGGGGAACCAAACTCTGGCCCTCTGAAAACACACCAAGAACTCTCAACTGTTTTACACTTATGTGTGTATGTATGCATATATGCATGTGCACTGTGTGTGTGCCTGGTGCCTGTGGAGGTTAGAAGAGGGCATTGGATCCGCTGAACCTGGAGTTATGGATGGTTGTGGTTTATAATCATCTGAACCTGGATCCTCTGAAAGAGCAACAAGTGCTTTTAGCTGAGCTATCTCTCCAAGTTTTTGTAAAAAAAAAAAAAAAAACAAAAAACATTTTATACTCTATTAGCAGAAAGAACATTCTGGTATATACAATGTTGGTAGGGATAGGAAGCAAGTGAAACTTACCCATCTGTTGAGACTGTTTAGTCACTTTGGAAAACAATTTCTCATCAGTAGTAAAGCTGAACCTGTACACAGATCCTAAAAGCCAGCGATTTTGCTGTTATATATACCATATACATATATATATATATATATATATATATATATATATACATACCACAGAGAAATGACTGAACGCGTGTGGCAGAGCCAGGTGCATGACTGTGCAAAGACTGCAGAACCAGAGCACCTCAGATGCCTGCCTGGGAGAATGTTGCCATGTAGTTATAAAATAGGATAAGGTAGTAAAGATGTGTAAGCCCATCGTTCTGAAGTCAGCATGGATAGACTTCAGAGAACATGTAAATACTTAAAGGAAGAAATTATAAAAATTGTGTTAACTACAAGCATATAAAGTCTAAGATAGAGAAAACAGGGACTTTGAGAAAGTAGGTAGAGGAAATTGAAAAGTAAAGGTGATGGTTGGCACGATTAGTTGGCTAATTTGGCTTTCGGACACAGAAGGAAACATGATTAGGAGTTTGCGAGGTAGCAGTCCTTATCTTGGCCTGGGCTACTTAGTGCGCGAGTGTTTTCATCCGCATTACAGTTAAGTCCGAAACAATCTCAGGTTCACCAGGAATATCGCACAAAGTACAAATCCAAATCTGATATTTTTTCATTTTGCCATATCATTCCTTCCAGACTTTTCAACAATACTGTAAGCTTTATTTAAAGCAGCTCTCTCAGAAGATTTCTCTGAGAAAATTTAAAACTTTTGCAGATGCCTTGCTGACTAACCTAGCCTCATCAAGAATTCAGACTGAACGTTGCAGCGATTCCGTTGACTCTCCTCCGAAACATGTCATTTATCCAAAATTCAAAGTGTCAAAGAAGCAGAGTTTACTTCCGCATCAAATAAATCAAATATATGATGAACTATTTCATATCCATCTGAAACTGCAGGTAAAAGCCAGATGCTGAATTGGGAATTCAGAGTTGTTTGTGTTCTAAGACTATTTGCAAAACTTCAATATAAGGATTTGGTTTGAGTTATACATGCACAGGTCAAGGCAGGTCAGAAGGGACAGGCTTAATTTATAGGATTGTTGAATGGGAAACGTAGTGACTGAGAGAAAATTTAAAGCAGTGGTAGTTTACCAGGAGGTGTGTCTTTAGATTTTACGTTGTCTTGTGTTTGTTTTCAGCCCAGCCCATCCTTTAGAAAACAAAAAGTA
>JAQHUG010000080.1:547163-573212 GCA_028555095.1 Dicrostonyx torquatus
GTCCTTGTGGATTCCTGGGAATTTCCCTGGCACCAGGTTTCTCCCTAATCCCATAATGGCTCTCTCTATCAAGATCTCTCATTCGTTGCTCTCCTACTCCATCCCTCCCCACTCATTCATCCCGTTCCTGTTCCCTCATGTTCTCATTCCCCTTCCCCTCCCCTTTACTGCTCCCCTTCAACCCCCCCTCCACTTACCCAGGAGATGTCTTATACTCATGGAGTTGCATGCCATCCCAACCAGTTTTAGAATATGTCATCATTCCCCAGAGACAGCCACTGATCTACTTTCTGTCTGTTTAGATTTGTGCATTCTGGGTGTCTACACATGCTGTCCTATGGTGTGTCTGAGTCCTTTCACTTAGTGTATTTTTAAAGCTCATTTCTGTTGAATCATAGATCATTCCATGCTTCTTCTTGCTAAATATTGCTGCTATATACCACATTTCCTTTCGTTATTCATTAATTCCTGGACATTGAGCTTTGTCCTAGTTTCATTTCTGTAGCTGTGATAAAATACTCCTGCAGAAATCAGCAGAGGGGAGTGAATGGTTTGTTGACTTGCTATCCCAGGATGCAGTCCATGACAGCAGGGAAGTCAAGGCAGCAGGAACTAAAAAGCAACTAGTCATATCATATATATAGTCAAGAGCAGATAGACATATGTTACCCGTCTAGCTTTCCATACTGTTTTATATAGCTCAGGACCCCCTGCCAAGGGAATGGTACCATCCACAATAGGCTGGGCAAGACAGTTCCCCATAGGCATGCTCACAGGCCAATCTGATCTAGGTAATTCTATATTAAGACACCCTTCCAGGTAATTATAGGTGGTATCAAGTCAACGGTTCAAACTAACTAATTACAGGTTGTTTACATTTTAGCCTATTGTGATGATGTTGCTGTGAACACTTCTGTTTAAGCTCTGTATGAACATACACTTTTCTTTCTGTTGGAATGCTGGAGTCAGGTGGTCCCTATGTTTAACATTTTTTGAGGAACTACCAGACTGTTCCAGAGTGACCACATTATTTTACATTGGCAAAACCATTTGATTCAAACAGTGTCAGTGGATTAAAGCATAATTTGCAGAATTTGTGAACTAATTAAGAAAAACTATTTAAATTGTGTGTTTTGGTAGTGTGAAACCGCATCACAGCAGAAATTTGCTGAAGAACTTCAAAACCGAGAACGGTTCTTAGCAGAACGAGAACAGCTGCTCTTCAGACATGAATCTGCCTTGAGCAAAATTAAAGGTGTTGAAGAAGAGGTTATGACAAGATTTCAAATTCTAAAGGAGGTAATTATGTAGCATTTGATTATAGAGTAATTCTTTTTCTTAGCTTCATTAATTATTATATTTTTGTCATATTTGCTTATTTTCCCCTCCTTCCTCCTCTTTGTACCACCATGAACACGTTATTTTCTTTCTTTTTTATTGAAAATATTTTCTGATCATAGTTTTCTCTCCCTCATCTCCTCCCAGACCCTCCCTACCTCCCCACCCATCCAAATCCACGTCTTTTTCTTTTCTTTTTTCTCTTTTTCTTTCTTTCTCTTTTTCTCTTTCTCTTTAGGAAACAAACAGGCCAAAAAACAAAAAAACAAACAAACAAAAAAAGAAAATAGAAAACAAAGAAAAAGCATGAGAAGGACTAACACAGGAAGGACACATACACAGACACATATAACCCATAAGAGCACAAACCCTGAAACCATAAGCAAAAGACCAATAAGGTAAAAACTGCCCAAACAAGCATTATGAGACCAAAAAAAAAAAATCTCTAAAAGCACCGTTGAGTTCATTTTGTGTTGGCCATCTACTGCTGCTTGTGGGAGCCGCCCTTAGATGTTGTTTGTATATCCAGTGAGACTAAACCAGCTTTTCTGTTGTGGCTGGTTGACAGTTGAAGATAGCTTCTGGGCTAAGGATTGGGGCTCGGGTCCACTTACCCTCTCGGTGTTAGGATCTAATCTGGTTTGGACCTGTATATACTACCACAGACTGTAAGTTCATATGTGTGTCAGTCTTGTGTCTGGAAGGCACCATTTCTTTGGTATCTTCCACCCCCACTGCTCTTTCAGTCTTTCTGCCTCCCCTTCCTCATAGGTCCTGAGCCCTGAGGGGAGAGGTTTGATAAAGACGTCCTATTTAGGATTGAGTGTCCCAGGGTCTCTCATTAGTTCCCATCTGCGGGAGCAAGCTTCTCCAATGATGGCTGAGCAAGACACTGATGTATGAGTCTAGCAGAATGTCATTGGGAGTCACTTTATTGCTACATTCCTTTAGCAGAACAATAATAGTATTTGGTTTTCTTCTAAGTCCATGACCTATCCCAGGTTCTTGGCAACCTTAGTAGTGTCAGGCATAAGTTATGTCTTCTTTTTTTTATTAAAATTTTTTTCATTTATTTTAATCCGGATCATAGTTTCCACTCCCTCCTAACCTCCTGTGCCTTTCCCCAACCTCCTCTCTAACACCCTCCCCCATACACTTCTCCATCTCTGTTTAGAAAGGGGCAGGTCTCCTATGGGTGTCAGTAAAACATGGCACATCAACTTGAGGCAGGTGAAAGCTGCCTAGGTTTCCAAACACCAGCTTAAGGGGTCATCCTTATAGATTCCTGGGAGTTTCCTTGGCATCAGGTTTCTCCCTAACCCCAAAATCACCCCCCATCAAGACATCATTTTAATTACTCTTCCCTCTCAGCTTCACCCCCAACCCATCCAACCTGATTCCTCATGTTCCCGTTCCCCACATCATCTGCCCCTACCCCAATTTACCTATGAGATCTCTTCTATTTCCCCTTCCCAGGGAAATCCATGTGTTTGTCTTTGGGCCCTCCTTGTTACCTAACCTTTTTGGGGTTGGAGATGGTAGCCTGGTTAACCTTTGTTTTACTCCTAATGTCCACTTACTAGTGACTACATACCATGTTTGTTTTTCTTGGTCTGGGTTACCTCACTCAGAATGAATTTTTTTTCTGGTTCCATTCATTTGCCTGCAAATTTTATGATGTCATTGTTTCTTACAGCTGAGTAATACTCCATTGTGTAAATGTACCACATTTTCTTTATCCATTCTTCAGTTGAGGGACATCTAGGTTGTTTCCAGGTTCTGTCTATTGCAAATAATGCTGCTATGAGCAAGTGTCCTTGTGGTATATTTGAGCATCCTTTGGGTATATGCCCAGGGTTGGTATAGCTTGGTCTTGAGGTATATTGATTCCCAGTTTTTTAAGAAACTGCCATATTGTTTTCCCATTGGCAGTTGAAGAGTGTTCCCCTTACTCCACATTCGCTCCATTAGTGTTTTTGATCTTAGCCATTCTGACAGGTGTAAGATGGTATCTCAGAGTTGTTTTGATTTGCATTTCCTTGATGGCTAAGGACACTGATATTATCTCAACCATTTGAGAATCTGTTGGAAATTCTCTATTTAGATTTGTACATTATTTTTTAATTGAATTATTTGAAATTTTGATGTCTAGTTTCTTGAGTTCTTTGTATATTTTGGAGATCAGCCCTCTGTCAGGTATGGGGTTGGTGAAGACCTTTTCCCATCCTGTAGGCTACTCTTTTGTCTTATTGACAGTGTCCTTTGCCTTGCAGAAGCTTTTCAGTTTCAGGAGGTCCCATTTATTAATTGTCAATCTCTGTGTCTGTGCTAGTGGTGTTATATTCAGGAAGTAGTCTCCTGTGCCAATGCATTCAAGAGTTCCATCTCTTGGGGTGGACTTAAGTCCAGTCAGATAGTGGTTAGTTACACCCACAACTTTTGTGCCATTTTGTGCCAGCATATGCAGACAGGTTACCACTGTGGATTAAAGGGTTTGTAGTTTGATTGGTATTTACCTCTCTCCTCTGGTAGCATGCAAAGTGCTTTCTAGTACCATGAACACCAGTAGGGGTGAAGCTCTAGTTAGGCACTAGCATGACTTCTGGGTTTTCGGTGAGATTTGTAGTTGTCTTTAGCAATAGAGCCTTACTATCTGTTTGTGGAGAGCGATCAATTGCCTTGGCAATATCCTGAGTTGTTGTGGGCTTCCATAGGGTCTCCTTAGCCAAGAACTTAATTAGATGTAACCCATTTCTGGCACTGGAGGTTTCACTTGGTGGTGAGAGATGTCTAGTTGGGGCTTTGTTTTCCCCATTGTTTTGTGATCTCATTTATATATGTATATATTTTAAGAAGCTTTTATTGTAGTAGGTTTCTGTATGACTCCCCAAATGGCCCTTAGGGTTAGCTGTCCCTCTCTGAATACCTTCCCTTACCCTTCCCTCACCCTCTGTTTATTTCTCCCATTCTAGTCCCCTTCTTCATCCCTGTCTTTCCATAACTATACATTCTATTTCCTCTTTCTTGGGAGTTCTTCTCTTCCCCGAATTCCTTAACTTTTGTGGTTGTACAGATTGTAACATGCCCATTGAAGGCTTAAAAGTTAACATTCACGTATAAGAGAATACATACCATATTTATTTCTTTGGGTTCGGGTTGCCTCACTCAGAATGATTTTTGTAACTCTATCCATTTACCTCTGAGCTTCATGATTTCATTTTTTTAACAGCTGAGAAATACTAAGAAATATGTAAATGTACACATTTTCATTATCTATTCATCTGTTAATGGCCATTTATGCTGTTATGAATAGAACAGCAATGAACATGGTTGAGCTAGCATCTCTAGAGTGGAATATAGAGCTCTTGGGGTATATGCCCTTCTTAGAGTTACGTTTGCTGTGATGAAACACCATGACCAAAGCAACTGAGAAAGAAAGGGTTTATTTGGCTTATACTTCCACATCAGAGTTCATTATCAAAGGAAGTCATGACAAGAACTCAGTCAGGGCAGGAACCTGTAGGGAGGAGTGGAAAGAGAGATTATGGAGGAGTGCTACTTACTGACTTTCTCAGCCTGCTTTTCTTATGAACCCAGAACCACTACCCTCAATAGACTTGACCCTCCCCCATCAGTCGCTAATTAAGACAATGCCCTACAGGTTTTCTTACAGCCTGGTCCTAGAGAGGCATTTTCTTAGTGTCCTCCTTTCTGATGACTCTAGATTGTATCAAATTGACCTAAAACTAGTCAGCACAATGCCCAAGAGTGGTGATGATAGCTCTGTAGTATTACTTGAAGTTAGAGGTGGTGATGATACCTTCAGCAGTTTTCTTATTATTCAGGATTGTTTTAGCTATGTGTAGCACAAATTCTAATTGTTCTTAATAATGAAAACTTGGAGTCAGATATTAGGGGGTGAAAGCTGAAGGATCAAAGAAACAGAGTGGCCAGCCACTAGAGTTCTTACCTCTACCAATGCTCAGACCAAAGGGGCGATCCTGTCCTCAGACAGCCTGACTGGTTAGACTACAACCTCAGACTGCCTCTTCATCCTGCATCCTCAGACTGACTGCCTAGACTGCAACCTCAGACTGCACTGAGCTCCTGTCTCCTCATGCCTTCTATTCCTCTCTCCACCCAGCCATATCGATCCTGTCTCCACCTCCCTAGTGCTGGGATTAAAGGCATGGGGACCCAAGTGCTGGGATCACCTTTGTGTGAGCTCTGTTTCTCTTTTATACCGAATCAATTTTATGTAGCCCAGGGTATCTTCGAACTAACAGATCCATTTGCCTCTGTCTCCCAAGTCCTGGGATTAAAGGTGTATGCTACCACTGCCTGACTTCTAGTAGTTTAGCTCTGCGCTCTATCTTCAGGCAAGATTTATTTGTTAAAACACAAACAAAATATCATTACAGCTATGGTGGGTATTTGTGTTTCTGTATGAAGATGACTTTTTTGTTTTTAATTTCTGTGAAGAATTGGAATTTTGATGAGGATTGCAGATTGCATTTAATCTGTAGATTGTTTTTGATAGGATGGCCATTTTCATAATATTAAACCTACTAATCTATGATCATTGGAGCTCTTTCCATCCTCTGATATCTTTAATTATTTTCTTCAGAGTCTTAAAATATTTATTATATAAGTCTTTTACTTTCTTGGTCAGAGTTAGGCATATCTATCTATAGATAGATAGATAGATAGATAGATAGATACATACATACATACATACATACATACATACACACTCATACTATACACACACACACACACACACTACCTTTCACCTATGCTTAAATACATTTATTAGAGTTTTCATGATAGAAGAATTTCCATTTTTTAGTTAATATATGTTCAGTAGCATTTGATTTATTTTTTAATGATTTTTGTGGGTATTTAACTCAGGGTCTTGGGTGTGTTGGGCCCTAAGATGCTATTTAGGTCAGATTTCCTCTTATTTTAGCAACACAGCACAGAAGTTGAACACTTAACAGATGTTCTTAAGGAAAGGAACAAAGAGAACAAGAGAATGAGGTCCTCGTTTGATGCCCTGAGAGAACTGAATGATAACCTAAGAAAACAGGTGAGACCTACTTCATATGTATTAGACGCTAAGATTTAAGACTTATGTTTAAGAAATTTAAGTCAGTCTTACAACATTTCAGCTAGAATTTTATTAAATATGTTAGCTTTATTGTAAGACTCTTGTAAAAAAATAAAATATTTAAATTCTTGTTTCTTTTTCATCTGTTTTGAGAAATAGCTGATATATTTGGCAGTTTAAAAAATGAAAATAAAAGAGCTTTACTAGATTGACAGCAATCACAGGGACTGGAGAGATGGCTTAGTGGTAATAAGCCCTGACTACTCTTCCAGAGGACTAGGTTCAACTCCTAGCACCCACAGGGAGGTTTATTGTCTGTAACTCTAGTTTTAGGGAATCTGATGCCTTCTTGATCCCCACAGGCACTGCATGCCTATGGTGCACAGACATCGTACAGGTAGAATACCCATTGTCTTAGGTTTTTATTGTTGTAAAGAGACACCAGGACCACAGTAACTCTTGTAAATAAATACAGTTAATTGGGTGGTTTATTAATTATTGTCATGGCGGGAAGTATGTGGCGTGCAGGCAGACATGGTACTGGAGAGGTAGCTGAGAGTTCTACATCTTGATCAATAGGCAGCAGGAAGAGGATGAGCCAATAGGTAGGTGTAGGCAGGGACTGCTCGTTGGTCTCCTAGTGCATTTTCTTCCAAAGCATATCCCCTCAGGCTTTTTAGACCCTAGTCATCATCTTTGTTGCTTTCCTCTTGCAAAGACAGGAACTGTGCTACATCTCAAAGTTCAGGGACGCGGACCACAAGGGTGGGAAAGTCACATGACTGGAGCTTGAGGAGGCAGCTGGTGACCTTGAGTCTGTAATCAAGCAGGGAGCACTGAACACCTGTGCTCAGCTAGCGTCTGCTTTTCGTGTAGTCTAGGACCCGAGCTCCCAGAATAGTACCACCCTGTTTCATTGTAGGTCTTCCCACTGCACTTAACCTAGTGAAGAGAATCCCTTGGAGGCCTGCCACAAGGCTCTTGGGGATCTGCCTTGTGAATGATTACAGATTGTTGACAGTCGTCACCGGCTCTTCACAGGAGTTTTGGAATTTTTTTTTAATTTTTTTTTTTTTTTGGATTTTTGAGACAGGGTTTCTCTGTGGCTTTGGAGCCTGTCCTGGAACTAGCTCTTGTAGACCAGGCTGGTTTCGAACTCACAGAGATCTGCCTGCCTATGCCTCCCGAGTGCTGGGATTAAAGGCGTACGCCACCACCACCCGGCTCAATTTTTTTATAAAATGTAAAATTTCCTAGGTACTGTTAATGTTCTAGTGTAAAATGGGAATATTTTGGCTTTTTTTGTTACACTGCTCAGTTAAGTGTCTGGTAAGATTACATAATACATTGAGAAATCCTTCATATCAACATAGTTTACAGTGTCTATTGATATGTGTAATTTTCTCCTTCCTTAGCTAAATGAAGTAAGTGAAGAAAACAGGAAGATGGAGATTCAGGCCAAAAGAGTTCAAGCTCGTCTAGAGAACCTACAGGTAAGTTGTCTGCTTGTTTTCTGAGTTTTTGTTTTTATAATTTTTTTTTAGAGCAAGTATGAGCCATGTGTGTGCGGTTGTCCACAGAGACCAGAAGAGGGCATTGAGCTCCTGGAGCTATAATTGAGGCAGCTGTGAACTGCCTAACTTATGTCTGGTCTTCCAAGAGCAGTACCTTCTCTTACCTGTGAGACACCTCTCTAGTCCCTGTTATAATTTTTAAGTTAGTTAATTATTGTTTATATATTGTTATGCCCAAGTTCCTGGTACCCAAATGAATTCATGGAGCCAGATTTCCGATGCAAATTACGTGAGGGTTTTTAATTTAAACTTAAGTTTGGACCAACACCTTTCCAGCACCCCAGCAAGGTGGGTGCAGAAAGTGTGTCAGGGAGCCCTGGGAAGGTAGAACTTTTAAAGGGGAAACACCATAACCAGGGGAGTTCATGGGATTGGGTAAGGAGGGCATGGGGTAAGGTAGTTTCTGAAACCATTGGTCAATTTTTGGGCACAAAAACCAACGAAGAGCCATAAATTACTAACAAGGTATCTTCAAGGACAGGATGCCTCCCAAGAACATCTGCACCTCACCAAATTTTATAGTCTGCTCCCTGTCTCTTTATTTGACTATTTTTAGGGTATCTGTTTAAATTTCTGTGATCGCTGCACATTTCTGGAGCTGTGATTGCCCCCTCCCCAGCTCATTATATGGCTTAAGATAAAGCCCCTTCTTTAAAATGGAGTTTGCAAAGTTAGGTCCTCACAATGTGTGTGAGTGTTGTCTGCGTGTATGTCTGTGCACTATGTGCACTATGCCTGATGCCCATGAAAGTCAGAAGAGGGCATTGTATCCCCTGGAACTGGAGCTAGAGATGGCTGTGAGCCAACATGTAGTTGCACCCGAGTCCTCTGGAAGCTATCTCTTTAGCCCTGTCTTGATATTTTAAGTGATTTGCTTGCTTTTTCTAATTCATGACTATGTGCATTGGCAGAGGAAGTATGAGTTTATGACAATACAGAGACTGAAAGGAGATTCCCATACTGCTCAAGAAGTGAAAAGTTTAAAACAAGAAAAAGTACCGGTTTCTAAACCTCCCAAGGTATGATATGATTAAAATTCCTCTAATAAAGAACCAGGAAATTTTCTTTTAACCTTTAATCATTTCCCTTTCTATTTTAAGCAAAAATATATATTTTGTTTTGTTTTGAAAGAATTCATCTTAATTATTTTATAGAGAAACATCTTAATTGGTTTTTTCTTTCTTTCTTTTTTTTTGTTTGTTAGTTTTTCAAGACAGGGTTTCTTAGTGTTGCTTTGGAACCTCTCCAGGAACTCACTCTATAGACCAGGCTGGCCTCAAACTCACAGAGATCTGCCTGCCTCTGCCTCCCATGTGCTGGGATTAAAGGCATGTGCCATCACCACCTGGCCTTAATAGGTTTTCTGTATTGTGGTAATAGGTTTCTTAGCCCACACAGTAAGCCAGATCAAGCTGAATTGGAAAGTTAAAGAATAAGTTTATTTGAGCAAAGCAACTCCCGGGTGAGTTCTCCAATCTCAGAGATTGGACTGAGCAGGCTCTAATACCAGCGAAGGATTGCCTCAAGAGCAGGATAGTGAACTTGCCAAGAGAGTGAGGTCAAGCAGGCACAAAGCAAAACTTCCTGTCCTGTGTCTTTTCATTTTGGCTGCTACCAGGTGTGGCCCAGACTTACAGTGGTTCTTCCAACTTCCAATGATCTACTCAAGAAAATCCCTCACAAGTGTGCCCTGCTGCTTGGGTTTTAATATATTTTTATTTTTATTTTTTATGGGATGAAGCACAGGTCACACTCCTCTATACTAGTGTTCTACACTTGAGCTATATTCTAGACCTTAATCTTACTGTTTTTTTCTCCTATTTTGATAGGCTCTCAGACAATAGAGTTTCCAGGAAAAGAAAGTTACACCTCATGTTAATATCGGGTTATTATTAAAAAAAAATAAGTTTTGTAGGAAGAAAATACAAAATCCTACAATAGAAATTCTTTAGTTTTGGGAATCATTAGGTCTGTTTTGTTAGACTTTTCTAAGACAAGCTGGTTCATGCTGTTGAATTAAAGCCATTTTTTTTACATTTTTGTGTTATCAAGCTTAAATAATTTTAATGACAATTACTTAAAAATAGCTGGGTGTGGTAGCGCATGACTTTAATCCCAGTACTCAGGAGTCAGAGACAGGCAGATCTGTGAGTTCGAGTCATTGTGGTCTACACAGTAAGTTTCAGGACAATCAAGGCCACCTAAGGGTCTCACTGTGTGAGGCCAATTCGGCCTCACACTCATTATCTGCTTGCATCGACTTCTCTAGTGCTGGGATGGGTATAGTCTAGGGCCACTATAATATAGCCACTTTATAGTAATAAAGTAGACTTTTATTTTTCTTATTATGATGAGTTTACGAGTCTTAGCAGGCATTTAATGTTTTTAATACAGTTGGCAATATTTGATGTGGAATTTATTTTAGGTAAATACCTAAACACTTGTCTAAAAATAATTTAGGTAAGTTATTCTATAGCCACCAAATTTAAGGCTTTCTTTTTAGTTTGTATGGGTTTCAAACTGCAGTCATGTGTGATTCAGTGTTTGATCAACAGACAGCACTCAATGGACAAGTGTATGAACTGTTAATTATTTTCATGGACTGGATATCAGACCACCATCTTAACAAAGTGGAGCCCGAAGAACCTGGTGTGGACGGTGAAAAATCACCATTCAAACCTTCCCAGAGAAGTGACATTCAAGAGAAGTGTGTAAAGGTTGGTTTTTAAGATTCACGTATTTTTATTTTACCCGTGTATATGTTTTGTCTGTATGCATGTAAGTGCCACATGTGTGCCTGGTGTCTGTGGAGGCCAGAAGAGGGTGTCGGATCCCCTGGAGCCAGTGTTAGTGCTTCAAACCTAACCTGGGTGCTTTTCTCCAGCCCCCAAGGTTTTGTTTTGTTTTGTTGTTAATTCGAAATACATGAAGATTAAGTAAGGAAAAGCTTTTGGTATTTTTATTTACTTATTTTATTTTTTAAAAAACTACATTTGTTTATTTAATTGTGGGGAGTACACCACTATACATGTATGGAGGTCAGAGGACAAATTTCTGCAGTCAGTTCTGTCCTCCCACTATGTGGACCCAATGGAGCTCAGGTTTTCAGGCTTAGTGACAAGCTCCTTTACCACTAAGCCATCTCACTGGCTCTGGTATTTTTATTCTTCAATTAGATTCATATATTTTATTTTATGTGAGAGTATTTTGCCTGCACACGCATATGTGGTGCTTGCGGAGGTCAGAAGAGTGTTTGAACCCTCTAGAACAGTGGTTCTCAACCTGTGGGTCGGGACCCCTTTGCGTGAGTGTCTGTGTGTGTTTGTGTGTGTGGGGGTGCGGGGTCAAATGACCCGTTCACAGGGTTGCTTAAGACCATTGGAACACATAGACATTTACATTATGATTCATAACAGTAGCAAAATACAGTTATGAAGTAGCAATAAAAATAATTTTGTGGTTGGGGTCACCACAGCATGAGGAACTGCATTAAAGGGTCACAGCATTAGGAAGGTTGAGAGCACTGCTTTAGAACTAGAGTTACAGATGACTGTGAACCACTATCTGATGCTAGGAATTGAATCCCAGTCCTCTACAAAAGCAAGAACACTGAGACAAGACGTGCTCTTAACCACCGAGCCATTTCTCCAGCCCAACTTTCTGACATGTTTCTAAGTGAAAAATGTTGCAAGTATTTTTGTTTGTGAGGCAGGTTCTCAGTAACTTTGGCTGTCCTCAAATTCACTCTGTAGTTGAGGATGGTGTTGAATATAGGATCCGCTTGTCACTGCCTCCCTGTTTTGAGATTATAAGTATGTGCTTCTATATTTGACTTAAGAGCATTTTTTGCTAGAAAATTGTCTGTACCAACAGTTTTTAACATGATTCATTCCAGAACTCAGTATTAATTCATACTAAATTGGAAAGGCTTGTTTTATGTTTTTGCATGTTTGCTGAACACATACAGTTCTCAAAGATCTAGAGGAGGGTGATGGGTCCTTTGAAACTGGAGTTACAGGCTGTCGTAGGCCACCAGGGGATTCCGGGGACTAAACCCTTGTCCTCTGTAGCAGAAAGTACTCTTCTCCACAGAATCATCTAGCTGGCCACTGTATGTACATCTTTAAGTTTTTAAATTTTGGATGGTGTTGGAGATTAAATTCAGGATCGACTTAGGTAATGGCATTGTATTTGTAGTTTTTTTTATAAAAAGATTTATTTATTATGTATACAACATTCTGCATCTATGTATGCCCGCACGCCAGAAGAGGGCGCCAGATCTCATTACAGATGGTTGTGAGCCACCATGTGGTTGCTGGGAATCAAACTCAGGACCTCTGAATCGAACTCAGGACCTCTGGAAGAGCAGCCAGTGCTCTTAACCATTGAACCATCTCTCCAGCCCTGTATTTGTAGTTTTATTAATATGATAGGAATTGGTTTTTTTAAAGACATGACCTTAATAAAATGCTTAAAAGATGCCCAAACTGCCATCTATTCAGTGATGTGAATAGTTCTTTTTACATGCAGTCATAGGTTTGAAGCCTATTGGGATAATTCTATTTTGTTAACTCTATTTGGGACTAAGGGTAAGATCTCTGCTTTTAGGATTCTCGTCATCAAAGGGAAGTATTACCTAATGCTAATATCAGTGCTCAAGATTTATAACTAGTATGAAAGGTCTTTAGAGATTGACACTTTGTATAAAAACTTTGAGGAAAGGACAGGTTTTGTTTGTTATTTTCAGGAATAATTTCATGGTTATTAAGTAGTCCAGGATTTTGAGTAAATTATATTCATCTTTTAAAAAAATCTTTAACTACAAGGGTCCTTCAAAACATCTTTTGTGCTATGTAGACTAATGGCTGCAAAAATGCTCCCATGCTGACCTCTGGGACCTGTCAGTATGTTCTGGTGCATAATGAAAAGGAGTGAAAATTGCCAGTCAGCTGTCCTTGGAACAGGGAGTTTCCTGGTTTCCAGCAGGTCCAGCACATTGAGTCTTTGACCTAGAAAGGAAGAGTTAGAAGAATAGGTTGAATACTCAGTGCATCATTGCTGGCGTTGAAGATGGACCAAGGAGGGAAACACACACTGGGAAGGAGACAGTTCTGGGGGCTGGATACCGTCCTCAGCTCAGTCAGCGTAGATCTGCAGTAGATCTACACCAGAGCTGCAGAGAACGGATCTCTGCTTGCAGCTTGAATGAGTAAGGAGTGAATCTTCCCCTTAGCCTCCAGAAACACGTACAGGGTGGCAGATATCTTAATCTTGACCAGCTAAGGCCTCCATCAGACCTAAGTGTTGTTTAAACATACTTTGTGATACTTTATTAAACCTATAATAGGACACATTTTATTTAGAATTTTTAACATCTGTATAAACTATGACTCTATAGAAAGTTCAAAGAAGAGAGTTCATGAAACTGTCTCAAAAATAATTTAAAAAATGAAATGTGAACTGGGCCTGGGAGCACATGCCTTTAATCCTTGTACCCAGGAGGCAGAGGCAGGTGGATCTCTGAGTTTGAGTGTAGCCTAGTCTACATATTAAGTTTCCCACAAACCAGGAATACATGGTAAGACCTTATCTCAAAAAGGGGGGGGAGAAGAAAAGAAAACCAAAAATTTTACATTAACTTAATAATTTACTTATCTCATATCTGACTCAGATTCATTTTATCTTTATGAATAGTCTTAATAGACTTAAAACAGCAAGAGAAAAACACATCACCACATGCTAAGGCGCCTCTGTGAGCATGGTAGCAGCTCTTGCAGCAGATCCTGGTGAGCCAGTGGTGGTGGCACAAAGTACTGGACACTCATAATGGAGAAACAAAGACTCTCAGATAAACAAAAGCTGAGGGGTTAATTAACCACTGTCCTACTGGAGGTACTGCTGTCAAGATGGAATGAACGCTCACATAAGCCATATGAAAGAATAAGTATAGTAAATAGCAATGTTGTAATTTTGATATAAAACGTAATATGAAAACTAAAATTTTTGAAAGAAATTTGAAATATCTAAATAATAAGCATCCATATTTTTAAAGATACCAGTTCCTAACTCCAAATTAATCTGTGTATTCAGTGTATTACCCAAACTTCAACTGACTTTTTTTTTTAAAAGATTTATTTATTTATTGTGTATATATAGTAATCTCAGTATTCTGTCTGCATGTATGCCTGAAGGCCAGAAGAGGGCACCAGATCCCATTACAGATGGTTGTGAGCCACCATGCGGTTGCTGGGAATTGAACTCAGGACCTTTGGAAGAGCAGGCAGTGCTCTTAACCACTGAGCCATCTCTCCAGCCCCAACTGACTTCTTTGTAGAAGTGGATAGACCAGTCCTAAAAGTCATTTAGTTCATTTTTAGGAAGTCATGGCGTTGGTTTCAGATATCTAAATATGCGGTGCTTTTGTTTTCCATCACCTTCAGCTTTTGCCTCTGATGACAGAGCAGCTCCAGTGGATGCCATTTGTGAACGCCAAACTGCATGAGCCTTTTGTCAAGTTTATATATTGGTCTCTAAGGCAGCTGGATGCTGGAACTCAGGTACTGACTCATCTTCTAGTAGACTCTATTTAGTATCGGTTCTCTTGGTTATGTTTCACAGAAAAATAAATAGTGCGCCATGTGTGTGCAACCTGTTGGCTTTCGTTTGAGAACAATCTTCTCTATAAAATACCGTCCTAAGGTTTTGATAGGAACAGTATTCAGCTTGTGTACCAGTCTCATGTGCTGAGTCTTTCAGCATAGGAATTGTAGCCACCTTTTCACTCAGCTTTGTGTTCTGGCATTATTGTATAATTTTTTCACAAAATTGATGTGTGGACTCTTTTCGATTTTTTAACTATTTGAGTTCTTGAGTGATTTTTATGTATTGAATTTTGTTGCGTATATGTTTATGATGATAGTATGTGTCTTAGAGTTTCTGTTGCTGTGAAGAGACACCATGACCATGGCAACTCTTACAAAGGAAAACGTTTAACTGAGGTGTTGGCTTCCAGTTGAGAGTTTCAGTCCATTATCATCATGGTGGGGAGCATGGTGCTGTGTAGGCAGACATGGTGCTGGAAAAGTAGCTGAGAGTCTTACATCTTACAGAAGAGGAAATGGTCTGAGACACTGGGTAGTATCCTAAGCATAGGAGACCTCAAAACCGCCCCCACAGTGACACACTTCCTCTAACAAGGCCATACCCACTACAACAAAGCCACACCTCCTAATAGTGCCCCTCCCTATGAGATTGTGGGAACCAATTACATTCATATTATCACAGCATGTAGACATAGAATTGATTAATAAGGGATCTTGGTCCTTGGTTTTTATGTTTTAAACCTTGTCTGATAGCCAGGTGGTGTGGTAGCACACACCTTTAATCCCAACACTTGAGAGGCAGAGGCAGGTGGATCTCTGTGAGTTCAAGGCCAGCCTGGTCTATAAGAACTAGTTCCTAGACAGACTCCAAAGCTACAAAGAAACCCTGTCTTGAAAAACAAGACAAAACCAACCAAACAAACCAACAAACCAAAATTACAAAGCCTTGTCTGGTTTTATATAGATTTGATTTATAAAAATTGAAATCATCTCATCCTTTATATTTCTTAAGAATTTCTTGGGTGATGTCTTAGTTTGGATTTCCATTGCTGTGAAGAGACACCATGGTCACGGTAACTCTTATAAAGGAAAACATTTATTTGGGGCTGTCTTACAGTTCAGAGGTTTAATCCATTTTTGTCTTGGCGAGAAGCATGGTAGCATGAAGGCAGACATGGTGTTGGAGAGGTAGCTGAGAGTTTTACATGTTGATCTGCAGGCAGCAGCAGGAGAGTGTGTGCCACGCTGGGTGTAGCTTGAGCATATAAGACCTCAAAGCCCTCCCCCTCAGTGACATTCTTCCTCCAGCAAGGCCACACCTATGGGTCCTCTGCAGGACCAGGACATGCTCTCAACCACTAAGCCAACTCTCTAGCTCTGAGTTTATTTGAGAGAAAGTTTTAAATTATGAATTCAACTTTTCTTAAAATTTTATTATGTTTCTCTCTCTCTCTCTCTCTCTGTGTGTGTGTGTGTGTGTGTGTGTGTGTGTGTGTGTGTATTTGCATCCTTGTGCCCTCGTGCCATGTGGAGGTCAGAGGACAGCTTTGAGGACAACTTCTACCATGTGGGTCCTAAAGTAAACTCAGGTTGACAAGTTTGGCAGCAGGGGCCTTTCCGTGCTGAACCATCTCACCAGCCCCAGAATATTTTTCCTTATGAGTTACAAGGTTGTTCTGATTTTCTAACATTGGTAGTTGTGTGCTTTGTGAGGAAATGAACCACTTTATCTTGTTGACTGATCTGTACATCTAGTATGTGGAATGTAAAGATACACACACACACACACACACACACAGTGTATTTGGCTATTTGAGATCAGCTGCTGCAAGGTGACTGCTTTTTTTCATATTCTTTTATTTTTTATTCAAAAAATTTACATTTCCTTCCCTTCTCCCAGTCCCCTCCCACTCCCCCCTCACCCTCCTCCCTCCCCCTGCTTCCTTAAGAGGGGGCAGGGTATCCTGCCTTGTGGGAAGTCCAAGGCCCTCCCCCTCCATCCCGGCCTATGAAGGTGTGCATCCAAATAGACTAGGTTCCCAGAAAGCCAATACATGCAGAAGAGATAGGTCCCAGTGCCATTATCAATGGCTTCTTAGTCTGGCTCCATTGGCAACATCATTCAGTGAGTCCGGTTTGATCACATGCTCATTCAGTCCCAGTCCAGCTGGATTTGATGAGCTCCCATTAGATCGGGCACACTGTCTCAGTGGGTGGACCAGCCCCTCGCGGTTCTGACTTCCTTGCTCATCTTCTCCCACCTTCTGTTCTTCGACTGGACCTTGGGAGCTCAGACCATTGCTCTGATGTGAATGTGGGTCTCTGTCTCTAACTCCATCCATGGGACGAAATTTCTATGGTGATGATCAAGATATTTATCAATGTGACTATTGGACAAGGCTAGTTCAGGCACCCTCTCCTCTGCTTCCCAAATACCTAGCTGGGGACATCCCTGTGGACACCTGGGATCCCCTCTAGAGCCAAGTCTCTTGCCAATCCTAAAATGACTCCCTTAATGTAACTATCTTATTCCCTTCTCCAATATCCACCCTTCCTCCATTTCCACCCTCCCACTCCCCCAAGCTCTCCCCAGTCCTTCCCTTCTCCCTTCTCCTTCCCCTTCTCCCCCTCTCCCACCTCCAACCCCTACCTTCACTCCCATCCCCACTCCTGTGCTTCCAACTTTTGCCCAGAGATCTTGTTTGCTTCCAATTTCCAGGAGGATCTATATATGTTTTTCTTTGGGTTCACCTTGCCATTTGGTTTCTCTAGGCTTGTGAGCTGTAAGCTTAATGTCCTTTGTTTATGGCTAGGGTCAACTAATGAGTGAGTACATACCATACTCATATTTTTGGGTTTGGGTTATCTCACTAAGGATAGTGTTTTTTTATTTCCATCCATTTGCATGCAAAATTCAAGATTTCATTGTTTTTACCACTGAGTAGTATGAGGGTAGTATGTTATAGCCTGTACGTTTGTGTTTCTCTCTTATCATCTGTTTTTGTCTCACATTGAAGAATTAACCTAAAAGTTTTTATGTGTGTGATGTGAATATGCCCTACTTACATGCAATGCCCATGGAGATCAGAAGAGGGCGTCTGACTCCCTGAGCTGAAGTTAGAGACAGTTGTGAGTTGCATGTGGTGCTGGAAGCCAAACCTGGGTCCTGTACAAGAGCAGGCATTGCTCTTACAGCCAGGCTACCTCTCCAGCCTGTTTCACATTTTACAGCTTTATTGGTTAGTGGATATACTTTTAGGATTATTGTGCCTTCTTGGTATAGAGGCCCTGTTTTCATTATGTAATTTTCCTTTTCTTATTTATTTATTTTGAGATAGGGTTTCTCTGTATAACAGCTCTGGCTGTCCTGGAACTTGCTTTGAGACCAAACTGGCCTTGAACTCACAGAGATCCACCTGCCTCTGCCTTCTGAGTGCTGAGTTTAAAGGATGTGCCACCACTGCTCAGCTTTAAAAATTTTTTGAATGATGCAAGCTTTAATTATTTTAGACTTGAAAATAGAAACATTACACATGCTATTAAAAATACATACTTTTCCTCAGTAATACTAAAATCTTTTTTACAATACATTTAAATCTGATTGCATTGTTCATGCCACTCACTGCCCAATCATTTGATGCCCCATATCTTAGAATATCTGTTTCTAGTTTTGCGTGTACAAATGTGTCATCCTTTTTGCAGTATCAGTGCTGAGCTTAAAATCAATTTAGGTCTCAACATAGAAACTTTTAAGTTATTTCTAAGTCTTACTTAAGCATTCTCCTTTTCAGTAGTTTGAAATGGTTTCCTTTTTGTTCGAGTCATAGAAAGTCTGTGGAAGACATCAGAGCCCATGTAGAAAATACCTTACTCTGTACCATTATTTCTGTTTTGTCCATTTTCTTGTCGAAATTTATTCTGTGAGACTTCTCCATGATCCTGAGCCAGTATTTTCTTCTTGGGGGTAGTTACAGTGAGACTGAGCTGAAAATACAGAGAAGCAAGTACTTCTGCATCCTTGCCCTGGGGCAGTCTTGGCAAGGTCTGATCTGGGGCAGAGGCAGAGCCTTGGTTCCTGGGAACCTGGCTTTTCCTCCTTGAAAAGACTGGACTTATCCATCCCCAGGCCACTGGTGCTCAGTGTGTGCTGCACTTGAGATACCCTGTGTGTTCCCTCTGTGCAGCATTGCTTGTTGAGCTTCCTGCTGACTTCATCCGTTCGTCAGGGCCTCTGAGAAAACCCTGGGTTGGCCTGGCTCCCAACAGGTAAAGCGGTGAACTCAGAGTCCAGCTCTCTTCTTTTGATATTTCTCTATGCCAGATTTAACCTGATCTTAGTTTCTTAGGAAAACATTTCAAGAGAAGAAGTCCATACTTGGTTTTTAAAAGTTAATTATACAGTTTTAATTCTAATTTTGCATATTTTTCAAGTCTGTTTTCATAAATATTTACTTTAATGCTTACATTTATCAAGTATTTAAAAAGATGATTGTATGTATATTTAACAGCATTCGGCTATGACCTCCACATTGAGGAGACTGGGTGAAGACATATTTAAAGGAGTGACAATTAAAGGAACTCAGGATAATTCTGTCGAGCATTCTGTGGAGAGCAAACCAAAATCAGCAGCGTTCTTCAAGAGCTCCAACTTGTCCCTGAGGTTTTTATCAACCCTGATTGTCCTTAAAACAGTCACTCAAGGTAAGCTTCTAGAGTGTTCACTGAGTAATGTTCATTAAACATTTATGAGAGAATATTATATAATAAAGCATTCCTCTTATAGTCAAGTATGTTCAGCCTTTCAGAATGAGATTTTGAATTATTCTGTAATAGTGGCATATTTTGAAAACAATTGCTTGTAATCGCCGACTTTAAGAAAGTAAACTCTTGAGACTTGCTTTGTTGGTTTGTTGTTGTGTAGAGACAGGGTTTCTGTGTAGCCCTGGCTATCCTGAACTCACTCTGTAGACCAGGCTAGCCTCTGCTTCCTGAGTGTTGGGATTGAAGGCGTGTGTCTTCATGCTCTTGTTGGTTTTCTTAGATCACGTTTCTATGTGCCCTTTGCTGCCTTTGCATCTGTCACGTAAGTTAACATTGTATTGTTTCCACCAGAGAAGGGAACAGGAAAGACAGCCTGTAGGAGCATATTAGGTCACCATTGGATTTGTAGATAAAGTTTCTCCCATGGTCATACTCGTTTGCTGTGGATCATTACGACTCTTTCTGCCCTGGAACACGGGTGTTTAGTTGACACTAGAGACTGCATGGCTCCAGAGCCCGTACACTGCTCCTGACCTGTACACAGGAGCGGCCCTTTAAGGCCTGGAAGCTTACTGAGGGAGACTTATGACTGTCTTCCCACTCAAAGTAAATAAGTCAGTGAGTGATCAAAAGCAGCACTCAGCCAAAGTGAAACGTAGTTGGTACATGTTTTTAATATAACTGTAACTAATTATCTTTCTGGATTGTTTAAAAAGAGACCTTTCCTAAAAGGGAGTGATGCCAGTAAATATACCACCTCCCTTTCCCATTCCTAATGCTGACTTGTCTCATTCAGAGTAGTGGGTCTTCCCTTTGGCTGTGGCAGAAGTTTGATTCTTCCTCTGCACTGTCTTCTGCTTAGTCATTCCAGATGGCCTGAGACCAGAATCCCAATTCTTACTTATTATTTGGCTCTTTATGGTTATAATTCTCAAACTTGTAATAATAGGTAAGGTGATAAGCTTGAAAGCTCTCTCTTAAAAAGGCATTATTAGCCCAGAATCAAATTCACCACAGACCTGATTTAGAAACTTTTCTATTTACACACACACTGTTTTAGCATGCAGTCCATAACCTCATACTAAAAACATGTATATTCACAAGAGGTAAGTAAAGTCAAAATTAGGGTCTCAAAGCTACTCTGTTATCAAGGAGAATATTCAAAGTCAAATATCATAGCATCATCTAATGCAGTGGTTCTCACCCTTCATAATGCCGCAACCCCGTTAATACAGTTCTTTGTGTTGTGGTGACCTCCAGCCATAAAATTATTTCATTGCTACTTTGTTATTGTAGTTTTGCTACTGTTACAAATCATAATATAAATATCTGATTTGCAGGATATCTGATAAATGATACCCTTGAAAAGGTCGCAACTCACAAGTTGAGAACCACTGAGTGAATGAAATGTAATGTTTATTTATTTATTTATTTATTTTGGTTTTTTGAGACAGGGTTTCTCTGTAGTTTTGAGGCCTGTCCTGGAACTAGCTCTTGTAGACAAGGTTGGCTTTGAACTCACAGAGATCCGCCTGCCTCTGCCTCCTGAGTGCTGGGATTAAAGGCGTGCGCCACCACCGCCCAGCATGTTTATTCTTTTTAAAATTTTATTTTTGTTGTTTTATGAATGGGGGTGCAGATGTGGTATGTCACACACATGGAGGTCAGAAGACAGTCTGTGGGAATTAGTTTTCTCCTTCTACCGTTCCAAACTTTGTGGGATGGGGCAAAAGTAATGTTCAGAGGCACTGAATGCCTTTAGAACAAAGGGGAGGGCAGTGAAGCAAATAAAAATATATAAGGTTATACTCAGCAGAAGTTCGTGAAAATACGAAAAGTAATAGAGAAAAATCATTGAAGACCAAAACTCTTTCCTGGAGAAAACTACCAAGCTGGTATGTCTCTAGTGACGCCGAAGAGGAAGGAAGAAAAGCCCTGACAGTAGAAACGAGGGGGACTTAGCAGGGCTCAAAAGAGCGGAGGAGTGTGCTAGCTAAGTTAAAGCCAGCACGCCACACTTCTGAGGAAGTGGGATATTATTTCAACGATATAAAATGCCAGGTCCCTTAACCTGAAAGTCCCTGTGTCTGCATAGAAGTTGAATTTGTAGTTGCAAAGTTTCCCTCCAGGAAAATTACAGCCACAGATGGTTTTATTTAGGAGTTAAACCAAGTATTCAGTGGAAAGTTTCTAGAACAACAACAAAAAAGAAGTGTTTATAAACGTGTGAGAGAAAAGATATCAAATGAGGTGGATTGTACACTGAAACTATAGAACTGTGGAGGAAACTGAAGGCCAAACACATAGACACTCTAGGCAGACACACTTTGTTCATGGGTCAGGAAGTTTAGTGGATTTTGTTCTTGTTTTTTGAGACAGGGTTTCTCTGTGTTGTCCTGGCTGTCTGGAACACTCTCTGTAGTGTTGGACTTGAGCACACAGAAATCCACCTGCCTCTGCCTCCCAAGTGTTAGAATTAAAGGCATGCGCCACCACTGCCCAGGTAGATTAGTATCGAGGTGTCATTCTTTCCACATGGTGGCTGTGGCTTCCTAGTGATCAGAATGATTTCAAAATTCATACAGAAATTTTTGTTTAGAGTCCTTTAACACAGATTTGTTTTATTCTACCTGAATTCATAAGAGTATGGTATTGGTATAAAGCCAGACTCAGTGGGACAGAGTGGATCATCTAAAACAGACCCACACATTATGGGCAGCTTATTTTCAGCAAGTCGTCCAAACAGTTCAGTGTGGCCAGGGATAGTCCTTTCTGAAGACGGCCTAGAGTGAAGTATGTCATGTGTGGATGTGGCCTGGAGGGTTGGGAAACGACCTTCTGCCTCCACATACAAGAAAAAACTCAAAATAGCACGCAAACTGAAACTGAAAAGCTAGAACTATAAACTTCAGGAAGAAAACATATTTCTGTGTTACTAAGCTTGGACTTGGCATAAAAGTTTTTTTCCTCTGTTTGATACAGGGTGTCATATAACCCAGACTAGCTTCAGATTTTTTGTGTAGCCAAGGGTAGCCTTGAATTTACTAAGCAGTTCAGGGCAATCTCATGATTGTGGAAAGCCTCCCGAGTCTGGGATTATAGGTGTGTGCCAACACATCAAGAAAAATTATCTTAAACAGGCCATAATAGTCTTGATTTAGGAAAAGATAATTTGACAAAATTAAAAATTTTGGGGGCTGGAGAGATGGCTCAGCCATGAAGAGCACTTGGCTGCTCTTGCAGAGGACCTGGATTTGGTTCTCAGCATGCACATGGGGCAGCTCACAACTGTCTGTGACTCCAGTGACAAGGAGATCTGTAACTTTCTTCTGGCCTTCACAGTGGGCACAACCTACCTATACAAAATTAATACATTTAAAAAATTCAAAATTTTGATTTTTTTTAATTGTATGAGTGTTCATGTATATATATATGTGGAGGCCAAAGGTCAACAATGAATGTCTCCCTCAGTCACTTTCCACCTTAGTTTTTGAGATGGGCTCTCTGGTTGAACTGATAACTTGCTGTGTTGGCTAGACTGGCTGGCCCTCAAACCCTAGGGATCTTCCTGGAGATGAGAGTGTAGTCATGTGGTGCTGCTCCTGGCTTTGTACGTGGGTGCTGGGAACGCAATCGCAGGTCCTCAAGCTCGAGCAGCAGGCACTTTCCCACCTGAGCCATCTCCCCTACCTTAAAGTTTGTTTCTTCAAAACACAGTGTTTGTGGAAATCTGAGTTACAGACTGAAATCACTTGTGAATTGTATGTCCAAGAAAGGACTGGATGCATAAGAAGACAACCCAGTTAAAATGGGGAAAGTGTTTAGACAGAACCCTCATTAAAGAAGACCTGAGGAGCGAAGATGCACATGTCACCATTTTTGAGGAAAACTTCCAACTTCAACCGCAGTGTGAACATTAGATGTTGCTGTGATTAGATGTCCTGACAAAGTAACTTAAGGGGAAAGGCTTATTTCAGTTCACAGCCCAAGTGTGGTCCTAATCCATCCTGATGATGAAGTCAGGGCAACTTAAGGGTACCAGGACTCATTTCAGCCCATAGCCCAGGTGCGGTCCTAATCCATCATGATGATGAAGTCAAGACAACAGGAGCTCAAAGCAGCTGGTCACATGACACCCACAGCAAAGAGCAGTGAATGAATACACACCATGGCTCAGGCCCCTTAGTTGGGGGTCATTAGCAGACTGAATGACTGGTGGTGTAACTCACCCTGTGTTGCAGCCTGTAGCAGTGTGGAATCATGTGACTTCCTCACAGAATAGTTGGGTAGATTACTGAAAATTAGACATGTCTCGGTATAACGTGTCTCACCCATTCTACTCTCATGCGTTTTCCCAAGAGAAGGGAAGCATGTGTGTGCTGCTCACAGGCCTGCATGCCACTTGTCCAGAGCAGCTTCGTTTGTACTGCCTGCCAGCCTGAAACAGCCCACATGTCCATCAGAAACCGAAGGGCGGAAACAAATGTTCTAGCCACAACGGAATACTCCTCAGCAATAAGCGGCACAAACTACTGATAGAACCGTGACACAAATGAGTCCAGAAATAATTATGCCAAGTGAAAGAAGCTAAAAATGCAATAAATATGATTATTTAAATATTAAATACTTAGTACAGTATTCAATACTGTAAAAATACAAACAGCTTGTAATGGCGGTAGTATAGCCTGGACAGACAGAAAATGTAGGCAGGGCAGAAACATTTGCAGTTTTTTAAAATTAAAGTATATAATTACATCACTTCTCCCCTTCCTGCTACATAAACCTTTAATGATTGCCTGGGGTTTGACTTGTTGATAGAAGGAGAATTACGAAAGGTTTGAGGAAGCCTTTTGGAGTGACAGGATATAGTCACAGTCATGTCTGGGATAAGTTTAGAGATATGAAAATGTGTAAGATCTTTTCCTTTAGAAAAGCTCAAAGCATTGTACTCACATTAACGATGATTTCTTTTAGATTGGTGAACTGATGAGTTTATTGGGATCGCTTACAGGAGTGTGGGTAAGGGTTAGCCCACCCTAGTGGGTGATGACTCTGGGAAGCTTAATTTCTGACGCTCCCTGCCCAGATTGCAGGCAGCACCACCGGAGAGACTCCTTTATGGTTACTGCCATGTTTTCATTGCACATAGTGCCGTTCCATAAAGACACTATAAACCAATACGTACCGTCCTTTGAGCGTGTCAGAGTTCTGCTTTATGTGCACATATGATTTTATATATCTATCTCAAACCCAGAACCCACAAATAAGAGAAAACATGCTGCCTTTGTCTTTCTGAGACCTAACTGACTTAATTTCGTAATTTCCAGTTGCATAGAATTTCCTAAAAATGACAATTTTGTTCTTTTTTTAAGACTAATAAAATTCCATTATGCATATCCACCACCCGTTCTTGATTCACTCCTGGACACACCCAGGTTGGCTCCATAACTTAGCTTTTGCGAACAGTGTTATAGTGAACCCTTGCTGTGCAAGTGTCTCTGTGATGTGTTTACTTGGATCTTCTGGGGAAGCCCACAGGAGTGGGGTTCCTGGGCCACAGAGTAGATCTTTTATTTTTTTGAGACACCTCCAAACTAATTTTCACAGAGGTTAGCCTGGTTTACATTTCCACAAAGGGTCCCTCCCTCCATCCCCTGTTCTTGCCAGTTTTTGCTTCATGGTCTCGGTCGGTCGGTCTCTCGCTCTCTCGCTCTCTGACTCTGTGAGGCAGATTTTCTCTGTGTATCCCTGCCTGACCTGGAACACACTCTGTAAGCCAGGCTGACCCCGAACTCAGAGATCTGCCTGCCTCTGCCTCCTGAGTTCTGGGATAAAAGGAGTGTACCACCACTACCAAGTGCTATGGTTGTTTTCCTAAGGACTGCCATTCTGGTTAGGGTAGGAGGGGAGTCTCTTTGTAGTTCTAATTTGCATTTCTCTGATGGCTATTAAAATTGAATATTTTTTCATGTTTTTGGCTAACATGGCTTTCATCTTTTTTGAGAACTGACTGTTCTTTTCATTAGCCCATTTATTGATTAGATTTTTTTGATTGCTTGTAACTTGGTTTTTGAGGTTTTAAGTCTTTGTAGATTTTGAGTAGGTTTTGAGTCTCTGTGAGGTGTGCTGTTAAAGGTTTTTCCCATTCGGTAGGTACCTATGTGGGCTTACTACGCAGACAACTTTGAAGTACCGAAATTGCATTTCTCAACTGTTAGCATTACTTCCTGAGCAGCTGGCGTTCTTTTCCAAAAGTTGTTGCCCATGCCTACGTCTTGAAGTGTTTGCGCCACCTTTTTCTCTCTCAGTTTGAGTTTTGGGTCTAACGTTAAGGTCTTTTATCCATTTGGAGTTGAATTTTGTTACAGGATGAGAGAAAAAGATCAAATTTCATTCTTCTATGTATAGATATGGAAGAAATGGGCCAGTTTTTGCGGTACATTTGTTGAAGAAGCTGTCTTTTTTTTTTTTTTTTTTTTTTCTTTATTGATATTTATTGGGCTCTACATTTTTTTCTGCTCCCCTCCCTGCCTCTCCCTTCCTCTTTCAACCCTCTCCCAATGTCCCTATGTTCCCAATTTACTCAGGAGATCTTGTCTTTTTATACTTTCCCATGTATATTAGGTCTATGTAAGTCTCTCTTAGTGTCCTCATTGTTGTCTAA
>JAQHUG010000080.1:581013-601429 GCA_028555095.1 Dicrostonyx torquatus
TTTTTGTTTGTTTCTTGGAATCATCTACTGAAGGAACATTTTGAAAAATAAACTTTACATATTTAAAAGCAGTGTAAAACTGTAGTAAATGTCATAATGGGGGCATCTGCTGAATCGATGTAATGACCCAAACATAATGATGGAAATCTCTGATATTTTACTTGCATTGATTCTAATTAGTGCTTTTCTTGATTTAGTGGCTCGCCAGTGACATGTGGAACGTTTTAAAGGGGTTAAGGACTCTGATCTCAAAGTGACATTCTAGTGCTGGTCTTGGTAAAATCTTGCTGCTGTTCATAATAATGGGGGGGGGTCGCCCAATGTAGTGGACTGGAACTTAGCCCAGGCTTTGAATGATATATTTGCTCTTTAGTAGGAGACAAAAATCCTTGTTTAAAACTCACTGAGCAAATTTGTGTGTAGTTACAATTTTAAATAGGGAAGCATTTGGAAGTCAGCAATAAGACATACGGTCTTAGGAGCTTTTTTTAAAGATACAAATATGGTTCTGTTTAAGTTTGTGGGAAAATGTAGTAATTACAACCAAATATGGAAATATATGCTACTGTGCTATTTAATATTAATCATCAATTTTTTTTTTCTTAGTGTAAAAAGCAAAATGGAGGGCTGGAGAGATGGCTCAGAGGTTAAGAGCACTGACTGCTCTTCCAGAGGTCCTGAGTTCAATTCCCAGCAACCACATGGTGGCTCACAGCCATCTGTAATGAGATCTGGTGCCCTCTTCTGGCCTGCAAGCATACAGACAGACAGAACACTGTATACATAATAAATAAATTAAAAAAAAGCAAAATGGAACTGATTATTTTAGTAGTAAAATGTGAACGCTAAGTGAATTTACCCCATTTCTCTCTCCTTCCCCACTGAGTTCTAACAAAAGCAGTGAGGGGATGAATCGAAATTTAGTTTGTGATTTCTTGTCATTTAAATTTTTTTACATTTTTATTTTATTAAAGCGGTGGTTCTTTTTGTTTAACCTTGTGTTTCTGACTTAATAACTGATACATAGGCGGTTGTTTGTGTTATTTTTAGCTGACTACCTAGCTCAAGCATTTGATTCCCTTTGTTTGGACTTGAAGACAGATGAAGGAAAAACCTTATTTTTGGAGTACCAAGCTGTTCCGGTAATACTAAGACACTTGAGGATCTCCAGTAAAGGGCTCTTGTCCAATGTCATCGATAGTTTGCTTCAGATGACGGTAGAATCAAGTGAGTGTTTGTATTTTATAGATGTAAAGAAATGAGGCTTTCATTCCCTCCCAATCACAACAGGTTAACTGCACACACGTAAAATACAGCTATACATATGTACATAATCTAAACTTTAAGTTCCTTGTATAAGAAACAATGTGATATTTGTTTCTGAGTCTCGCTTATTTCACATAACATGATTCCATTTGCATCTATTTTCTGAAAACGTCATGATTGTATTTTTCTTTATGTAAAATTCCCTTGTGTATATCTACGTACCACATTTTTTTCTTTTAAAAAACAGCCAAATGGCTTAGTTCTTTCTTTCTTTCTTTTAAATTTATTTATTTTATATCCTGATTACAATTTCTACCCTCTTCTCCTCCCAGTCCCACCCCCAATTCCCCTCTGCTCCCACCCCTAATCCACTCCTCCTCTGTTTCTGTTTAGAAAAGGTAGTTCTCCCGTGAGCACCAACAAAACATAACATATGCAGTTGCAGACAGACTATGCACCTCCCCGTGTATTAAGGCTGAGCAAGGCAGCCCAATATGAGGGGAAGAGTCCCAGAAGTCAGAGTTGGACACAGCCCCTGTTCCCACTGATAGGAGTCCCACAGGAGACCAAGCTACACAACTGTAACATATATGCAGAGGGCCTAGGTCAGTCCCATGTAGCCTCTCTGGTTGTCAGTTCAGTCTCTGTGAGCCCCTATGAGCCCAGATTAGTTGATTCTGTGAGTTTTCTTGTGGTGTTCTTGTCCCCTCTGGCTTCTATAATCCTTTCTCTCCCTCTTCTGCAGGATTTCCTGAGTTCCACCTAATGTTTGGCTGTGGGTCTTTACCTGTTTCTATCAGTTGCTGGATAAAGCCTCTCTGATGACAATTGGGCTAGGCACCAATTTGTGTGTATAGCAGAATAGCATTAGACATCATTCCATTGACATTTTCCCCCTCTAGTCATGTTTGATTCTATCCTAGGTCATCTAGCCTGTTTTCTGCATTGTCTTTATTCATTCACTTATGGATGGACATGAGGGCTGCTTCCGTTTCCTGGATACTGTAAAGTACAGATGCACTGATAGCTCTGTGGTGTGCTGGCCTAGTCCTGTGGATGGGTGACAGGGTGCTTCTATTTTCAGTCTTGGGGGGATTTCCAGTCTCTGCACAAGTTTCTCAGAATGTTCAAATTCCTGGCATGTTGCTCTCTGAGACTCAGGGACAATAAATCAATATCTCAGGAATGCTCAGAAATTTCATAATTATGATGACTTTACTCCTCCTACTTTACTCTGTTGATTGGATACCTAAAATTCATATTTAAAGAATAGTATACACTAAGTTGAGTAGTATTTACGAAGAACTGCATCCTATAGGAATTCAAACAATAAAAACACAATTTAAAACTCTGTACAGTCTCAAGATAGTAACACATAAGCCTTTCAAGTTGTGTTTATGGATTTAAAAACCAAGATGAATGCAAAGCTATCATAGTTTTATATCTTTTATGGGAAATAACTTTACTTGCATTTAGAAAAAGAGCCATTTGCTTTTCACTGAAGAGTGAATTGTTTTCAAGGCCACAATTTGACTTGTGTGATTTTTTTTGTTGTTGTTTAATTTTTCCCCAACCTTCCTTAACTAGCCAGTGCCAGTTGCTGATGCTCTAACAGTACTTTCATATACTATCCTGTAATAAAGACAGTGAGTGAAATACAGCTTCTACCTTCGTGTGCATCTCTATTGGATGGTTCTTGAGAGGCACAGTTACTAAGGAAAAGGGTATGTGCATTTAAGGTTTTGGGTAACAAACTTGGGGAATTTTCATTATTTCATTCTTAATGAGATTGTATATACTATGCTCTCATATAATTGGGTTAGGTTGTGTTCATTAGTGAAAATACTGGGTACACCTTCTCTAATTGATTTATAAGAACTCATAGTAATGGTGTCAGTCTTTTTTTTTTTTTGGTTTTTCGAGATGGGGTTTCTCTGTGTAGCTTTGGAACCTGTCCTGGAACTATGGAACTCACTCTGTAGACCAGGCTGGCCTCGAACTTACAGAGATCTGCCTGCCTCTGCTGCCCTAGTCCTGGGATTAAAGGCATGTGCCACCACCATCTCGCTATGGTGTCAGTCTTAAGGCAAGTATATACAAAATCATCTCCCCTTTTCTCTCTTCTAAGTTTGTAATTTCTCTTTTGAGTATTTTAATTTTTTCAATTTCAATTTTTAGTTTTTCAACTTTTTTAAAATAAAATCATTTTATCCGAACACAAATTTTTAAAAAATTACTTTATTTTTTGAGATTCTAATTACATTGTGCCCCCATCTCTTTTCTCCTTCTAAACCCTCTGATGTACCCTTCCTTGTTCTCTTTCAAATCCAGTGCTAGTTTTTCATTAATTGTTGTTATATACATATGTATGTAAATAAACACACATACAGCTAAATACATGAATCCAACCTGCTCAGTCTGTATAATGTTACATGTATGCATATGTTTTCCGGGCTGACCATTTGGTAATGAATAACCAGTTGGTGTGCTCTTCCCTGGAGAAGGCTGTTTCCCCCACTCTCTGCACTCCTAGCTGCCGGAAGCTCTTGTGTATGGCAGAAGCCTCATGGCCTCTCCCCGTTCTGCATTGATATGTCTGTTGTTGTCCGTGTTCAGCCCATGCTGAGGCAGTCATATCGCTGAGAACCACGGTCTCACAGCCAACTCCTGATGCTCTGGTCCTTACAGCCTTTCTGCCTGCTTTTCCACGATGATCCCTTAACGTTTTTGTCCGTAGCTTTTCAGTGTGCCGTGCACCTGTCTCTCTTTAGCCTCTATGCTCAAAAGGTTCTTTCCTGTCTAATAGTCAGATCTGTTATTGGGGATTTTAAAGAAAATATTTGACTGCTTCAGTGGAACTTCTTGTTTGCGGTCAGCTAGGCTGTGCTTCCAGTCAGAAGCTTATTGAGGAAACCCTGTCCGCTCTTCTTTCAGACGTGCTTTGCGTTAGATAATAACCCACTCCGTGTGACACCCAAGAGCCAATGGAAGTTTTCACTTTTCCAATGATGATTTTGTTTAAGGATGAAAGAGTGAGAGTCCAAGCTGGTATTGGTACACTTCTCACATAGTTCTGGTTTTGCTTTTGTAAAATGTTCTTTTGTGCTCTTAACAGTGCAGCCTGGTGACTTGTCTTACAGAGTCCTTGCAGCCTTTCCTGGAAGCCTGTAGCAACTCTTTATTTTTTCGTACTTGTTCTGTGCTGCTCCGAACCCCTAAGCTTGATCTTCACATCCTCGAAAAGCTCAGTATTATCCTACAGAAGCTTTCAAAAATCAAGTAAGAATATCTTTTGTAACATTTTTAATTGATAATTATATTGCAATCACTATTAGGACTGCTTTTTCAATCTCCATCTCAAACCAGTTCAACTTGATTATTGCTTTGTTTTTAATTTATTATTTCTAGTCTACAGAGGTAGAAATTTAAGAATTGTAGTATTAATGATTATCAGAGACAAAATACTGGGGCTGGGCCAGAGCTTACCAGGTAAAAGTAGTTACTACATAAGCATGAGGACCTGAGTTCAAATCCCCAGTGCACCTGTGAGCCTGGCACTATGGGGGATGGAGGCAGGAGGATCACTGGGACTTGGTGGCCACCAGCATAACTCTAGGTTCAGTAAGTGACCTTGTTTAACATGAATAAATCAGAGAATAATAGGATGCCGGACATCCTCCAGACCCAGACCCACTCATACATGCCCGTACCATACAACACACACACACACACACACACACACACACACACACACAGATTTAATAATAGACTCTTAGTCTTTGAAAATATAGTTGTTTCTCAGCTGTTCTAGTTCATCTAAGAAAACTTTAAATTCCAGGGATAGCATGTGAATCCAAGAATAAGGTATTACTTGAGCTGTCAGGAGGGGGTGGTTATTGTATATTGGGGGTTGATTTTGTTTTTTATGGTTCTGAACCCAGGTGTAACTGCATGGCAGGCAAATGTTCTTCCACTAAGAACAAGTTTATTAATCAAGTGATAACATCAGAACAAATCACTACACACTGATATTTTATATATGACAGGTGAAAAAAAGTGATAATAAAAGTGCATTTTGTAATTCCTTATTAACACACTGAAGTATGCATTTGGCAAAACAGTCAAAAATGAGCGTGTGTGTGCGCGTGTGTGTGTGTGCGTGTGTGTGCGCACGTGTGTGTGCGTGAGCTTGTATGCACATGCACATGCATATGTGGGAGCCCAAGGTTAGGTATCTTCCTCTGTTTTGTTTGTTTGTTTGTTTGTTTGTTTTTGAGACAGAGTCTCTCACTGAACCCGGAGCTCGCTGATTCGCTAGGCTGAACGGCCAGTGAGCTCCAGGAAACTCCTTGTCTCCTACCTCTTTCAAGGCTGGGCTATCTGATCATTTCTCTTGAGACACATATACCCAGATAAGAAAATAAAATAGGTGGACTTCTGACTTACATTTAAGATAGGATTATGATTGACATGAAATTACTGAATGCCTTCTCATCTTCCTCTTATTTTGTGAGCTAGGCTTTCTTTATACAGTCCTGGCTATCCTGGAATTTAATGTGTAGACCAAACTATCCTGGAACTCAGATCTGCCTGCCTGTGCCTCAGAGTGCAGGGATTAAAGGTGTGCGCCACCACACTGAGCTTGACTGTCAATTAGAGAGAGTGGTTGGAAAGTGGTATATTGCCACTTTAGCTCCTTAGGAAAACCGGTTCTGTCTAGCTATGGGAAGGGGAGGTTCCTTGTTCTTAGTAGTTACTCTCTATTAGTGAATAGGTTCAGTTTTCAGGATATAGATTATTTTCTCCTTGCCTGTAATGTTTTTCTACTTCGGGCTTAGATCATAAACCTGCTTTTCTTATCATCTAAGTCCAGTAATCAGCCATTTTCTCCACTGTTTTTAAGGGCCAGTGCTGTCTCTTCACATTTGCATAAGTTCTCTCGAGTATATAAATAACTAAGTAATAAAACTGCTCTTTTTCAGGAGTAATAAGAAGCTCTTTGAAGTTTTTACCATTCACCTGATGCTTCAGGAAATCCAAAGGACAACGCATCCCGAGCACGCCTTTCTCTGTATTAACCTAAACTCCACTCTGTTCAATCTGGGTTTGACCAAATGTAACTCCCTGGTCTCCAGTACAAGCCATTAGAAAAGAGAGTGTGTGCGTGGTCTGTGTATGTATATGTATGTTTCTTGTCTGTAACAGTGTAAAAATCACCAAAGTAAGATTCTACAGAGTAAAGTTTTCAATAGCAGCACTTATCATGAAAGATATTGAGAAAGATTTTTCAGCTATGTAAGTGAGACATAGAAGGTGTGGATGTTTTAGAATTTTTCAGTTTAAGGTAATATTAATGTACAAGGTAACTTCTGGAATTTAAGGCATTGAGGTTACTTTTTGCAAAAATATTTTAGCAGAAATCTTTCTTGAAATTATGTGATTATTTGGAATATTCTTTGTGTTCTAATGTGGAAATAAACTATGTTATCATTCCCCCCTTAATATTAGTAGAATCACTTGTTTTGGAAGCAAAATACTTCTATTTTTTGATCAAGCTGACCTCAGACTCATAGGTAGTAGTAGCCTCCTGCCTCTGCCCTCCAAGTGCTGAAATTGAAGGCATGCACCACCTGTGCGGCCAAATGCTTATCTTTTGATGATCTTTCATTTGTTTGTTCTGTTTTTCTTTTACCCACTCATGTTTGTGGTTGTTAGGCTGGTGCTGTACAGCCCAGCTAGAGTATAAATGGTGTGTGTGTGTGTTTTATGAAATCGGCCACCCGTGTGTTAAGGATCATAATGTCCTCTTGATGTTGTTCTCTTGAAGAGCACAAAGTGACCGTCTTTACCTTTCATCACTAGTTTTGGTTTGAAGCCTGTTTTCTTGGATATTAGAACACTGGCACTTGCCTGTGTCTCCGGTCCATTTATTTAGAACAGCTTTTGGTGTCTGTCCTACATTGCTTTCTGTTACTGTGATAAAACTCTGACCAAAAGCTACTTGGGAGGAAAGGGCTTACCTTCCCTCACATGTCACAACCTGAGGACAGTCAGGGCTCCGATTGAAGCAGGATCCTAGAGGCAGGAGCTGAGGCGGAGACCATTGGAGGGATGCTGCTTACTGGCTCATTCTTCTTGCTTTTTATACAAGGATTCTTTGTCCAGGCGTCGCCCCACCCATAGTGGGCTGGGTCCTCCAACACCATTCATTAATCAAGAAGATGTCCCACCAACTGGTACAATCTGTATAAGCTTTGGAAGTTTGTTATTTTCTTCTTTAATGTTCTCTATGCTTTTAGAACGAGATTCCTCTTTTGTGCTTATTATCCACAGGTTTGGTCTTTTCCAGAGTGTCACATAAGTCTTGAAATTCTCACTGTTATCATCTCCTAATTTTGTCTTTGTTGTTGTTTGATTATTCCAGTTTCTGGACCTTATCTTCAAGCTCAGATCTTGATCTTTATCTTCTGCTTGGTCCATTCTGCTGTTGAGACTTTCCACAGAGCTCTTTAAGCGAATTATTATAATTTTTTTATTTTTAACTTTTCAATTATTTTTTTCTTTAGTATTTCTGTATCTTTTAAAATCCTTTTTCTTGTCTTGCATCAGCTTCCTTATTTCATTAAGCTGTTTGTTATTTTCTCAATCCGGAGATTATTTTCTCAACAACAACATCACTGGAGCAATTACTCATATTGTTCTATTATTAAATAAAACTTGGGAGTCAGATATCAGGATAAAAACCTGATTGATCAGAGAAGCAACAGTGACCTCCTCTCTCTCACCCTCCTCAATCCAAAAGGGTCATGAATCTTTCTAAGCCTCTCCCTACTAATCCCTGTGTATCTCTCTATACGTCCTGGGTCCAACAAGACCTCTGTGGCTAATTCTGATCAGTTAGTAGCTAACTCCGCCCTCTGATTCAGGGTAAACTTTATTGACAGTCTCAAGAGTGTCAGAGTACAATCAAAATAACCCACAACAAACCACTAACTTGCAACCTAAATTCAAGAATACATCAGAAAGATGATTCACCATAATTAGGCTGGCTTCATTCCTATATCCAGAGATACAGGAATGGTTCAACATACATAATAAGCATGCAATAAATGTAAAATATCACATAAATTGACTGAAGAACAAAAATCAGAAGATCATCTCAGTAGGTACAAAAAGAGCTTTTGACATAAGCTAATAGACCAACATCTGAAGAAAGTGGGAATAGAAGGAACATACCTCAACATAATAAAGATTATATGTGGCAAACTTATAGCTAACATTATATTAGATGAGTTGAAAAATATTTCCAGTCACACTAAGAACAAGATATGAGTGTCGTATTTCTCCATGTTTAATATCCTACTGGAAGTCTTAACCACATCAGAAAGACAAGGTAAGGAAATGAAACAAATATAAACAAGAAAAGACACTAAAGTATCCTTATTTATAGGTTATGATTTTATACAAAAAAGACCATAAAGGCTCAACCAGAAAAATCTTAGACTGATTAAACACTTTCAGCAAAGTGGCAGGATGCAAAATCGGCACACAAAAACAGTGTCTGCACTGTATACCAATAACAAACATGTCAAGCAAGAAATCAGGAATAAAATCTCATAATTGCCATTAAAAACATACCTTCTGTCTTAAGGTTTCTATTGCTGTGAAGAGACACCATGACCACTGCAACTCTTATAAAGAAAAACATTTAATTGGCGTGTCTTACATTTTCAGAGGTTTAGTTCATTGTCATCATGTTGCAACATGATGGCACGAAGGCAAACATGGTACTGAAAAAGGAGCTGAGCGTCCTACATCTTGACCTGCAGGCAACAGGAAGTAGTCTGTGTCATTGGGCATAGCTTGAGCATAGGAAACCTCAAAGCCCACCCTCACAGTGGCACACTTCCTCCAACAAGGCCACACCTACTCCAACAAAACCTACTAATACTGCCACTCCCCATGAGCTTATGGGGGCCAATTACATTCAAGCTACCACACCTTCTAACCAAGGAAATGAAAGATCTCTACAATAGAGAAAGAAATTGAAGTCACTAGAAGATGGAAAGACTTTTCTCATGGATTAGAAGATTCACTATTGCCGGGTGGTGGTGGCTCACACCTTTAATCCCAGCACTTGAGAGGGAGAGACAGGTGGATTTCCGTGAGTTTGAGACCATCCTGGTCTACAAAAGCTATTTCCAGGACAGGCTCCAAAGCTACAGAGAAAGCCTATCTCGAAAAACCAGGAAAAAAAAAAAAAGATTCACTATTGTGAAAATGATTACATAGTCATTTTACCAGAAGCCAATCTACAGACTACAGATAAATATAATCATCAAAATTCCACTGCCATTCATCATAAAAAAAGAAGTTCTTAAAATTCATTTGGAAGCTAAAAATATTCAGATAGACAAATCAGTCTGAGGCAAAGGGACAGTCAACAAAGACAGGAAGAATCACCATATACAATGTAACTTTCAAGTTGTCCTACAGAACCATAAATACAAGTACAGTATGGTTCTGGCACAAAAACCAGACATGTAGCTCAATAGTAGAATATGCAGTCACAAACCCATCCAATTACAGCTATCTGGTTCCTTTTATTGTGATACCAAACATAGTTGTTGGAGAAAAGACTTCCTCTTTAGCAAAGGATGCTAGAAGTGGGTATCTATATGCAATCTCTCACACTGCACAAAAATTAACTCTCAATGTTTTGAAGTCGATAATGTAGCACCTGTTGCTATGAAATTGCTAGAGAAAGAGGCAGAAAAAACAGTTGAAGATAAAGATATAACCAAGGACTTTTGACAAGGACTCTCATGCTCAGAAAATAAGGTCAACAGTCAACAAATGGAACCTCATGAGATTAAAAAGAAAAAAAAGTAATTGAGTGAAGAAGCCTACAGAATACATATGACAGGATATCTAGAATATGCAAAGAATTAAAAAAAGTGAAAACTAAAAGGGTCAAAGAATTGAGTAGAAAGTTCTCAGAAGAAATACAAGTGGCCAATATATATCTTTAGACTAACCATATGACTATGACCTAGCTATTGTTAAACTTAATTTTTTTAAGTAAAGCTGGTGATTGTGAATGGCTTAAATATTAGTACCCTATTGACAACAATTATGCATTTTAATTTCTTGATAGTTTCTTTCATGTATATGAATGAAAAAGGAAAGGAAAGGACATGACTGCTCCTAGGGATAGTGGAGGAGAAATTTTATCATAAATATGTGGAAGAACATAGGCAGGCAGGGACATCTGAGAGAGTTCAGAGTGGACATGACAGGGCTGAGCTTGGCCATGTGGGGAGTAGAGAAGGGGAAGGAAGAAGGGAGAGAGGAACCAGGTGCAGCAACCAGGTGACCAAAGGTACCAAAGGGAGGCAGGTAACCAAAATGTCTGGATTGTTTAGGAAAGAGCCTCTGGGGGAAAAGCAGCTCAGCCCCTGGCCTGGAGAGTCCAGGGTAGTTGGGGTATGCTGCAATCCATACCCTGTAGCAGGTAGGTATTGAGGGATGCTGGGAGAACCTGGCAACTAGGTCTGCATTGATATTTTAAGTAGGCATTTGAAGCTTAACAGTATATAATTCTTGTCCCCCAAGACCCTTCCGCTCCTTCCTGTTAAAACCCTTCTTCCCAGCAATCCCCTCTTCCGCTTTCATGTCTCCTTTATGTGTGTCCCATTTAATTTAATTGGAATTTCTTGTATGAGTGTGGGTAGGAGGTTATTCAGGACCATAGGCAGTGTATCAGTAGCTACCCTTCTGAAGAAAATGACATCCTCTACCTCCAGCAATCATTAGCTGCCAGTGTCAGCCCAGGGAGCGGTGGGGCCTCGTGGGTTCCTCTGCCACCCATGACGATAGGCTAAGTCAGAGAGTTGTCATGCAGATAACCACAGTGGCAGTGTGTTCACGAGTGCAGCAGCTATGTCCTACCAGAGGACATCTTTTTGCTGTACACCCGCCTCATCCTCTGGCTCTTAGTGCTATGCCTCACCCTCCTGTGCTGGTCCCTGACTTTCCCCCAGGGATGGAGATGTCCCTGTAGGGTGGGGCACTCCATCACCTATGCTTGACACTTTGGCCAGTTGTGTGTTTCTGCATTATCTCTCTGTCTCCTGTTGCAATAAGCGTCTCCGACAAAGGCTGACTGTAGCATTAGTTTCCAATGACAGGCCAAGAATTAATAATTATGTTGAAAAGACCGGGTCAGTCATCCTCATCAACTTAAACCATAAAACCCAATATGGACAAGTTCAACAGAACCGCCATAAAAGGGCTGCCCATGCCTGCTTCAGCTTTACCAGGACATAAATTTCAAAATTTCAATGTTTTATAAACTGTGTCTCTTTAAAAACCAGGTTCAAAAAATCATTTTGATAATTTGAAACCTTAAAATTAAGTAATGGCTATTAAAGATATCTCAATCAGTGTGACTGGAAAGATGGCTCTGTAGTTAAGAGCATTGGCTGTTCTTCCAGAGGACCAGGATCCAATTCCCAGCACCCACATGTGACTCAGATGTCTGTAACTTCAGTTCCGGGGCACCTGCTGCCCTCTTTGCCGTCTGTGGGCACCAGGCATGCATGTAGCACACAAAGGTTCATGCAGGCAAAGCACTCTTACACATAAAAATCAGAATAATTTCCAAATAAGTTGAAACCTGTGGCTGCGGCTTTTCCTGTCCTAAAAACTGAAACATTAACAGAAATCTGCTGTTACTGAATCCAAAGCCTTCTTAGAGATTTGTTTTTCTTCCGTAATTCTAGTCAATCTGGTCAGTTCCAGTAGAAATGTAAACATCAAAGGAATTAACTCATTTAAGACTTAAAAAGCGACACTTTATGTCTTAAGGTCTACAACTGTTTACACAAAAGTCTAAAAGCACTTCTTGATAAAGCCATAGCAACTGGCTGAGATGCGGTCAAACCAGAAAAATGTCTGTGGCTATTGCTGCTGTTCATTGTGTGAGATAAATATAGGATCACATATAAGATTGTGTTTTGAGCATTGTCTGGCGTCTGACTTCTCATCTCTTTCAGACTTCAGCACAACACCAGAGAGCTGCATCCTTGGCTTTTCCAGACATAAGTATAAGCGTCTGGGGGCAGGAGACTGAGGGACCTTGGTGTCAGGCTGCCTTCCTGCAGTTGCAGAGCCTCTATAGAGCCACTCTGCACCCTTCTCTGGTGGAAGGCTGACCTGAGCTTCCCTACTGGACTTGGCAAACCTCGAAGGCTATTCGGACCTTTAACTTTCCCATCATTTCTGCAGGCCCCAGCCCTGTCAGTTCATCCTTGTAAGAACTGAGTTTGAAGAAGGAAACAGAATGAAAATTCACACTGACCTTACCTCACCAGCAAGAGCAGACCTTACTTAGCCTGTGAGGGGTATCCCAAGACCCAGCGACACCGGGATTAGAATGTAGGAGAGCACACGGCACATGGTGTGAGTGGGGGTTTTGTCGCTAAAGGTAAGTTAGGGACGGGCAAGGTTTCATTAGGGACAGAGTGGGGGAAGTAAGCTGGGCTTTTTTTTTCTTTCTAGATAAGCTTTCTTTAAAATTTGAAACTACAGGTCCTGCTGTCTGTTTCTGCAACATCGGGGGTTGGGGTCAGCTGCTCTTCTTTTGCAACCTCTGGGAATTGTACAAATAGTCAGGTTCCTGGAACTTTGAGCCAGTTTAGAGCCTTGGATTTAAGAAGAGGTGGGGGCCGGGTGGTGGTGGCGCATGCCTTTAATCCCAGCACTCGGGAGGCAGAAGCAGGCGGATCTTTGTGAGTTCGAGACCAGCCTGGTCTACAAGAGCTAGTTCCAGCGTAGGCTCCAAAGCCACAGAGAAACCCTGTCTCAAAAAAAAAAAAGAAAGAAAGAAAAGAAGAGGTGGGAATTTCCCTTTTTCCAGATCATTCGTGTGTGTGTATATGTGTGTGTGTATACATATACACACGCATGGCATAGGGGCACCATTTTTTTGGAGGTAAGTACTTCCTGCTGACAGGGAGAATTGTCATTTTAGGATTCTTGGGTCTGGAGTGACTCTGTCTTGACTTTCTCTTGCCTAGTGTGGTAAGCAGTCCAGGAGGAATCCCTCCACAAAGTTTAAATGACAAGGTAAAAATGTAGGAAGGGCATGAGTAAGAGGAGGGGCAAGAATGGGATGGAACACTTGTGTTGAGATTTTTGTGCCTGGTTTCTAAGTCTTTGGGCCTGGTCCTGAGCTAGTTTGGATTTGTTGGTGTAGAAGCCGCCTTGTTCCTATAGAAGAGTATATATCCCTCTGTGGGCTGCAGGCAGGTGCCTCGCCCTCTGTAGATTTGGAGCCCCTGGGTGGTCAAAGAATCAGGTAGATCCTGGAGGGTGTCAAGCTGATTAGAAATCTCCTTAAGGCTTTCTCAGATGGGGAGAGACAGAAGTTAAGTGATGTAAAGGTACCTAGGCCTGCTACCCAGTCCTGAAGAGGATGCTTAGAGTTGTTAGTAGGGGGTGATCCCATGGCTATTTTTTGCTCTTATTGGAATAGAGGCCAGTGTGGGGAGTGGGGTGTCTGGAGGGATGAGAGAAATGGTCCCTGTCCAGTTACTAGGTAGGCAGATGGGGATGTTTGAGCAGCATCTAGCACAGCCCCATGCCATTGGGTGCAGTTTAACCTTTTCATTTGTGCCAGAAGGAAAGCGAGTGCCCTGGGGATAAGGCGGTGCAAGGCTGTAACCTGACCAGGTGAGATTGGTTAATTGTGGGGTTTTCCTGAATTAGGTAGAAGGACTGGTGTCAAGGAAAAACCGGTAAGGTGTGGGGGTATTTAGAAACCAACAACTGGTAGTGGAATCAGATATGAATGGGGGAGGGTTTGGGTTTTTTGGAAAAGACTTAGCTAGCCCTGGGAAATCAGGTCTCTTCTCTTGCCCTCAATGATAGCAGGAACCTTTGGGAGATGCAAGCAGATTGAAGATTAAAGATAAGTAAGACAGACATTCTGAAGAGCCTCATGTTATAGGGGAGTCTTATGTGCTCCTTTTCTGGGAAATCTGGTGAAGGTGGTGGTAGGTCACCAGCAGGAAGGGATGACGGGAAGTGAGGCCTCTGGACACATAAGGGGGCCTGAGAAACTATGGTTCCTGGGCTTAGAAAGGGCCTTAAAGCAGGTACTGCGGGAGGAGGAGGGTTTTTTATGCGGGAGAAAGTTGATTGATCATGATTCATCTTCTTGAGTCCTCTAAACTAGTCCAGAAATCTCCCTGTGTGTTTCTGAATTCAGAACCGATCTGCAGGACACCCTTTAGGTTGCTTAGTATTGTATGTGAGGGGCACAGTGAAGAAAATCGCTAAAATGGCCAGTCTGTGTTTGCTCAGGGGTGGGGGTGGAGGTAGAAAAGAGAGAGAGAACATCCAGAGCAGAGAGAGAAAGAAGGCGGCTGGACGTGATCAGGGCTGTCTCAAGAGACAGGAGAATATGAGGATAGTGAAGGGGAGCAGGGCTAGGGACCTTGCTGGTAAAGAGAGTAGGGATCCAGAGCAGCCTTGGGGCTAGCATAGTGCAGGTGGAATGGCAAGGGTGAAGGGCCAGGAGATGAGTATGGGGCTTGGAGATGTATAGTGAGTACCTGTGAATAGGGACTGTGTAAGAGCCTGGAGGCCAGCATGGGCTTGTTTGCAACCGCAGGTATATGTTAATGGAGATACATTAGTCCCTTCTGCCAGACACGAGGGAAATGGCTCCTTTTGGCAGAAGAAAACCATTTCACAAGTTCCTGGGGAATGCTGGCTTTTTTCTAACTGCCAGAAATCCCTCTATAGCCTAGTTTGAGTTGGTCCTAGACTCAACTTTGGACCAAGTCAGTGGGCCTGCCTTTTTTGGGGGGAGGTGTTGAGGCGGGTACTCTTTGGGCCTGACAAAATTGAGCCAAAATAAATTCTTCCTCTTAAGTTACTTATATCGGATACTTTAGCAATGATAAAAGTGACTGAGACAGCCCTCAGGGGGCAGCAGCCTCTCCAGGGACCTCCACTCTACTCTTCTCTCCTTCCGGGATCTAGTGTCTCCTGCAGCCTCCTGTGAACTCCAGCCACACCTGAGGACCTAGCCTGGTCCTGTCTGGCGGTGCTGCTTATGCTCTGTGGGACCGTGATAGATTTAGGATAGCCTCCCTCTGCTCTACAACCTCCTCCTCTTCCAGTGATCGCAGGGAGGAGGCCCCTCCTGCACTGTGCACAGCTAGCCGGAGCCCCTTTGCTCCCTAAGCACCAGTTTTGCTATGAGATGAAATTGAAGCTCTGAGCTCACTTTGACTTTTTTTTCTTCATGTTTGAGAAGCCGTCTCCATCTGCCGTCATGCTTTGTATGTTTGTGTGTTTCTTTGCTGTGCTCTGTTTGGCTGTCAGACATGTACTTTCCCCACTCTTGGCTTCCTGTCCTTCTCCTTCCTGGGGCAGACAGCTGCCTGACAGATGCCATAGTTTAACATCGGTTCCAGAAGAAGGGCCTTTGTGTTTGATTTCTGTCCCCAGCAAGGTGGTACTACTGACTAGTTGAGAAAAGTACAGCCAGCCACACCTTTAATTCCAATACTCAGGAGGCAGAGGCAGGCGGATCTCTGTGAGTTCGAGGCCAACCTGGTCCCCATTGTGAATTACAGGCCAGCTATGGCTACATAGTGAGACTTTGTCTTAAAGGTAAACAAACCAACAAACAGTACCTTTAGAGTCAAAGGTATCAGTATTTAATAGAAGCAGAATGAGAAGAGAAGCAGGAGGGTTAGAAGGATGGAGATAGCAGGGATGTTGCAGAGCAGGTGCACTGAGAACAGGACGGTCACGGAAGTCTGTGAGATACAGAGCCAGCAGCTGAGCAAGTAAAGTGTAAAACTTCCAAGCAGTATACAGAAAATTAAATGTGCAGTAAGGCGGCAATGAAGGCGTGCTGACAGTCAGTACAGCTTCCTTGTTGGGGTGCTGTGTTTCCCCCCACATTCAACTGTCTTTTTATCATCTCCAGGTGGCACTGATGCTACCAGTCCCAGTAAACCAAGCCAGTTTAGTCCACTTCCTGCCACAATGGCCCAGTCTGAGTCCCTTACCCTTAATTGTAGACTCGTCTCTGATATTTTGGGGCTCATAGCTGAAGCTTTCTGTGACTGAGACTCTGAGGGGGCCAGACCCATCCATTTATGTTTGTCTCTGTCTCTCTGGGAGGTCTCTTCCTGGTCAGCCTTCACGAGGCTGAACCAAATTTGGCATGGCATGTGTCAGGATCCCTGCGTTTGTCTGGGCCATGGCTGTCATCTCCAGGGCTGAGAATCTGAGCTCTGCTCCTCCACCACATCCTTCTCTGCTCCAGAAGTCTCACCTCTGTATCCGCCCCGAGTTAGAGTCTCTGTGGCACAGCCTATCTCCCTGACCGTCGAGGCGACAAGCTGTCCTTAACCTAGCAGGGACTGGTATAGCTGGACACTGACCTTCTTGCTTCATCGGAGAGGAAAAATCTCTTCTGTGTTCGTTCCTCTTGTGTTTAGCTCTTTGTTTATAGGAATAGAGTCTACTGCTTAGTTTGATTCTAACTCCTGTCCTTTGTAGTCACCAACAGCAGAAGCAGATATCAGCCTGCCATATTACCCAGAAGTGATAAACGCTAATGAGCACTTTTTAGTTCTTTACCTTAAAGGAGGGTCTTATAGGTTACATTTGTTATAGAAATGTAATGTGCGGGCAGTGGTGGTGCATGCCTTTAATCCCAGCACTCGGGAGGCAGAGGCAGGCGGATCTCTGTGAGTTCGAGACCAGCCTGGTCTACAAGAGCTAGTTCCAGGACAGGCTCCAAAGCTACAGAGAAACCATGTCTCGAAAAACAAAAAACAAAAAACAAAAAAAAAGAAAAGAAAAGAAAAAAAGAAAGAAAGAAAAAGAAAAAAGAAATGTAATGTGCATATATAACTATTAGTTAATTCTCTGGGTTTGGATGACTCAGACTAAGTAAATAATTTCAAACAAGGAATGCATATTGAAAGTATCTGTATTATTTACAGCAATGTAATTTATAGCTATAAAAATTCCCAAGAACTTGCTACATATCTGAATCTTAGTAATCCATTTAACATATTATGTGAACATTGGCATAATAAAATGACAATTGTCTGGATACATGGAGACAGCTGAACGAAACCGTGTTAAATGAATCTAAGCAAGCCTGCCATGTTGTGCACGTCCTTGGAATCCAATAGCTCCTTAAAAGACTGAGTAGAAACTTGTCGGTAAAATATTCTGATTGGGGAATATTATCTTAAGGTGTGTTACTTTTGTTTATGCTGTGGAACATTTGTTTAATGATGTAAAGATGTGTCGTTTCTGTTTATGCCGCATTTGTTCACTGCTGTGAAGCTCTGATTCTTTGCCTAATAAAGAGCTGGATGGCCAGTAGTGAGACAGGAGCAAGGATAGGTGGGGCTGGCAAGCAGGGAGAATAAATAGAAGGAGAAACGAGGAAAGTGGGGAACAAGAGAACGAAGGGAGGAGGACTTCTGGGGCCAGCCACCCAGTCACTGAGTCGCTGAGTCACCCAGCCACCCAGCCACCCAGTCAACCCACCCAGCCAGCCATGGAGTAAGAGCGAAAGTAAGATATATGGAAGAAAAGAAAAAGGCCTAGAGGCAAAAGGTAGTCGGGATAATTTAAGAGAAGCTGGCAAGAAATAAGCCAAGCTAAGGCTGGGTGGATAGAAGAAAGAATAAGACTGCATGAGTGTTTTATTTGGGAGCAGGGTGGTGGACACAAACATGGCACAAAAAGCTCCTTTTTACACAAAAGGTGCCAGGCATAGGGACTGCACACCAGTTAGTAACCTGGCAGTCATTTGGGGGCTGGCGTCTCACCTAGGGGTTGTTGGGAGCGAAACTGCTAATCTGTTCGCTATCTCTGAGTCTGGGAGCTTGCATTCCCAGGGGTGGGGGAGGGGACTTAGCAGAATTGAAGTGTAATTTGCCTCGCTGGAGATTCGTGCAATCTGTAAGGCGTGCACTCTGACAAAGGGTCAGAACTGGGAGCCGGGTGGACAAAGGGTAGACTGGGGAGCTACTGAGAACACAACAGGTTTTCCGCAGAGAGCTGGGTAGTAAGGTCAGTCTGGCACTGTGTCCCAGATCCAGGTCTGCACAGCTGCAATGCTCAAGACCCCCAGGCCCTACAGCCACACCTGTAACTACAATTCCTCAGAACAGGACCATGTTCCATTATATTGATAATCTCCCTCCAAAATCTAGAGCAGTAATAATGGGGTGAAGTCATCCAAGTAAGACCCTAGTAACCTTGAGGCGATGAGATGCTAAGGTAGAGGGTGGGAGTGGAGTCAGCACCTGCCTCCTTCATCCCTGGGCCTACGTACTTCCTCTAGGTATCATCAGACTTCATACAGCGATATCTGAAGACCAGGCCTTCCTAGACTCATCCATGCCCAATGAGCATAGGCGTGTCTTGCTTGTGTTAAGTTCCCCTTCCTGAAGAAGGACCACAGAAGTTACTGATAAAGACACATTCGACACACAGGGCCCCTGAAGATGAGATCTCTGTAACTGTTCAGGCTGAAGCCACAGAACACTGTAGGGGGTTGTCTCAACCGTCCTCAAATACCAAAGCTTTTGGTATAGACATCAATGGCAGCTGGAAGATGTAACCACGTTTGTTTGATGTGCTGCAACTTTGAAGGACTTTAACCCACGTCTTACACTGAGTTTTGAGTTGCAAATGAACCGTAGGATGTTTGTTGTTTTCTTAGAGGTCAGGTTAGTTCATAGCAATCGTTTCTGGTGTTTGGAAAACGGATTTAAAGACAGACATTTCCTCTGTGACATGAGAGAGCTGTGAACCTCTTATCCAGAAGATGCCATGGTCTGGGGCCTGCAGGAGATGAAAGGGCTGCTACTTCCCCACTCAGGAGTAACAGAATCTGCATGCTGGAGTCTGGCCAACCTCCTCTTCCTTTCTATGCTACATGGGGACTAATTCTCCTGAGAGTGATCGTAGCAAGTCTCACAATAATCTTCGTTAACCAAAACTTAGAAAATTTGCAGTAAGCTTCTCAGTTTCTGAAGCTCAAAAGAGCAGCTAATAATGCTGGGATGACAGTGCCCATTTATTGACCGTCACGTGCCAGGGGAAGTGCTTTGTATTACCTGATTTACACAACAATCCCAAAGGCAATGTATTCTTATCACCCCATATACAGAGAAGAGGCCGAGCCATAGAGAAGGGGCTTGGCATTGCTGTTCAGAAGAGGAGCATGGTCCCTAGTGAAAAGGTAAGCGAAATAATGACATCTTGAAATTTTCAGGCAAATGAGTGGCTCTTTAAAACATCATATTGAGTGAGGTAACCCAGACCCAGAAAGACAAATATCACATGTACTCACTCATAAATGACTTTTAGACATAAAGCAAAGAAAAAAGCCAGCCTACAAGTCACAATCCCAGAAAACCTAGATAGCAATGAGGACCCTAAGTGAGACATACATGGCTCTAATCTACATGGGAAGTGGAAAAGACAAGATCTCCTGAGTAAAAGGGGGAGCTTGGGAACCATGGGAGAGGGTTGAAGGGGAGGGGAGAAGAAGGGAGGGGAGTGAAGAAAATATATAGCTCAATAAAAACAGTTAAAAAAGAAAGGCAAGCAGTGCCAGGGATGCCAGTGAGAAAGGTGCACACAGGAACCGCAGCAGCCCGTGTCCTTGGAACATCCCTGGACCTGTGACGTGCATGTTTGGGGTGACCATCAGGCCAACAGATTTACCCCTCTTTTCCCATTTTCACCTTCTCTTAAAGTCCACACTGGGGGTTTTAAAATTAAAGGCCTGCTAAGGGCAACGAAATTATCTGCTATTTGGACCATTCAGACACCAGACAGGCTTTGTTCCCGTACATTGAACATTTCTCCAACTCTCTGGACACCAGAAAGATGCCTGCAACTCATCTGCTGCCGTCCAGTGTCTGTGGCTGGTGTGAACTGTCTTATTCCCCGTGCCATTTCTTACTTGTTCCCTCCGTGGCTGGTGTGAACTGTCTTATTCCCCATGCTATTTGTTACTTGTTCCCTCCGTGGCTGGTGTGAACTGTCTTATTCCCCATGCTATTTGTTACTTGTTCCCTCTGTG
>JAQHUG010000080.1:602073-619650 GCA_028555095.1 Dicrostonyx torquatus
TCTTATTCCCTGTGCCATTTGTTACTTGTTCCCTCCGTGGCTGGTGTGAACTGTCTTATTCCCTGTGCTATTTACTTGTTCCCTCTGTGCCTGGTGTGAACTGTCTTATTCCCCGTGCCATTTGTTACTTGTTCCCTCCTTGTACACTGGGGTAGTCTCCTTCTTACTCTTGCCTCTGGGTTTGGCCACTTGATTTTCTTTGCCAATAGGATGAGCCAGAAATGACAGGGAGCCTATTTTGAGCCCAGCCTTTCAGACGGCCTCCGTCCTGCTCCATGGTGTCTGGCATTGTCAGAGAAGCATCATGCCAGCGCAGGCTCTCCAGATGGTTTGTGGAGGAGGATGAGGGATGATGGAGCAGAATTGTCCTTTTCAATTGTCCAGCAGGCAGGAGCCTGAGCACCCCACCAGTCCTTACTGACCCCAAAGCCAGATTGAGAAATGACTGTGCTCTAAGACACTGTATTTGAAAGTGACACAGTCATAGCAGCTAACACGTTGTTTAAAAGTAACGGTGGCTATATGGAAAATGGTGCCCCATGTTGTTTTTACATATTCCCCACATATGCCTGTCCCTGCTAGTGAACACCACCCTGCTATAACATTTTATATACTTTATGGATGGCCACAACCCCACAGTCTCATCACAGTACACTGACCAGGAGCGCAACAGCATCCTTCTCCATTCACAGCACGTCAGTCATTAACAGTTCACACGGTACCTGTTGGTAGCCTTCTTATTAACATGTTTATTGAGCTTATAAAAATATAATAAGTTATATAAACAGAATTACATAAAATATTCACAATTATGACTTCATGGGCTAAGGGCCTCAGACCTAGCCTGGGCGTTTACTAAATACCTTTAAGTACTGAAAAAGAATGTCTCCAGACAAAAATGGCAGCGTGGAATTCCAGCACTGGTCAGTGAGAAACGTGATGGTCTTGCCAATTCTGATTTCTACAGCATAGGCAAAGCTCATTGAAGCAGACCCTTCCTGGATTTATTGCCAGATAAAGTAAATGACAAGGGACGAGCTCCCCTAAATCAGCAAGCTGGGAGGCGCTGGCTGCCCTCAAGCCTTGAAATGTAACAGGTGAGCTGAGGCCAGCCCACACTGCCCACTCCTCATCAGAAAGACAGTTGGGAGGAGGAGAGCCTGCCGTCCTAGCCTAGCCTACTCATCACAGATGACATTTACAGTCTAATTAAGGGGAAACTCAACATCATTACTGAAAATCAGGGGTAAAGGGCACGGCAGGATCTTGAAGAGGAATTAAAAGGATAATTAAGCAGACTATTTAACTGGCAGGATACAGCAAAAACCTTCTTTAAAAAAGAAAACATCACAAACGGACACAGTAAAATGATCATCTTATATTAAATATTCAGGACCTAATTTATGGCCCTCTCACAGTATGTTCTATATTCAGTGGTGGGAAATTGCTTGATGGTTTTAAACATACAACTGATTCCCACCCCAAAAGCTTTTGTTCAGTCCTGTGACTTGTAATTTAAAAAAAAAAAAAAAAGAGCAAACCCACAGCTTTCTCGACCAGAGGCTTTATTGCAACTTATCTATCACTACAGCCAGCGCTTCATGAGGGAGCCCAGCAAACAGCTGGGCTTTAACCCCCCTGGCGGGAAAGTTCCCCTGAATTCCATTTCTTGGCAGTTACAGGTGAAATAAGAGAATCTGCCAAGAACAATGCTCCTTTAGGAGCTTCCTCGCTGTCAATGCTCTGTCCTACAATTGCCCTTACACGAGAATACCTGATAGAAGTTTCCCTTTTACTCTCTTTGTGTGGCTGCCCACACTGTATTTACCCCACGGAGGCTCCCTTGGCCTCTCCTGCCTCCATTTTCTTTTGCTCACCTGAGCCTTAACTTTCCTGATTACAGACATGAAGACCAAGCTCTCATTTGCAGAAGAGAAGCTCGGGCTGGGGGAGGAGATGACAGCCCCCTGGGATGACACCGCCAGTCCTGCAAGCCCCAGCTCTGTACTGCACCTCAGGCTCCAGCATCCCTCGCTGGTCCAGGATGCTCTCTGGACCCGCACAAGCCTCATTCATGAATTTTGGCTACTCCCGCGGTCTAGAATCAGGCATGGACAGACTTCTAGGAAGTCATTTCCTCTTCTAGAGAGAACGTACCCGTTTGAAGGACAACAATCTGACACACTATAACAGCTCTGTCTGTGAGTGTTGCTGGAGGCCAAATCTGCCCACACTTCCGTTGGGCTGGGCAGACATGCCTTGTGTGGCAGTGTCATACCCCCAAGTTCTTCCACTAGTGACTGCAAGGCTTGTGACATTGTGGGCGACTGCAAACACAGGTCAAGCTACCCCTGAAGCCACAGAGCACCCCAACAGACGGCTCCGTCTGCAGCACTGGAGGAGGTGGGATGTCTGTACTAAAACCTTCAAGCTGTTTTCTTCATAAGGATGCTCCCAGTTTTCAACTTCACAAGAAGCTGTCACCCTTCTTGGAATTTTTGCTACATTTTCTTAGCATCCCTTCATTTAGCCTGTTTGATGTTGTGGTGATATGACTGGAGCATGCCCTCTGTCTCCCACCAAGTGTCCCCTGACAGACAGGATGGGGTTCTTCACCAGCATCATGCCCACATGTCCATCTGAGTGATCAGCAGGCTCCTTAGGTCACCTAAGGAATACAGTGACCCACCAGGAAAAGCCTTGGGTTTTGGCAGTCTGATGGCATCACTCACAGCTTGCAGTGGCCTCATTGGACCCCCAGCGGGTCCCAGGGAGGACAGAGGCACACTCCTCAGGATGCAGCTGGGGGCGGTGAGGCAGGTGGCACAACCCCAGCCCACTCCAGTATGTCTGCACACAAGGACTCCACCGCATCCAGCCGCTCGATCTGCACCAGCTTTGTGAGCAGCTCTGGGATGCTGTAGCCCGCGGTGCTGATGCGGTCAAAGAGCTGCATGCCGTCAGTCATGCCCCCGATCTCGTCCCGCTTCAGTCCAAAGCTCTCGGCAAGGTGGCGCCACGTTTTCACCACCGCTTTCTCAGAGTTGTATGTGGAGCTGAGCATTCGGCTTGTCTTCTCAAGGCAATCAAACGGCAACTCTGTGGGGCTGAGACCTAGGAGAGGGATGGCACAGTTACATGTCACAAACCGCAATCAAGGGTAGCTCAGCATTAAACATCTTTCAAGTGTTTGAAGGAATTAACGTAAGCTCTAAATAGTCTCTTCCAGAAAATAGAAAAGAAGGAACTATTTCCCAATCTGACACCAAAATCTCTAATAAAATATTAACAGAATTCAACAATAGAACAAAGAATTATGGACTATGATAAGTAACGTTTATTCTTGGTGTAATTCTGGTTCCAGCTTTTAAAAGTTAAAGTGACTTTCTGGATCTAGTCTACATGGGAAGTAGAAAAAGACAAGATCTCTTGAGTAAATTGGGAGCATGGGGATCATGGGAGAGGGGAGAAGAAGGGAGGAGAGCAGAGAAAAATATATAGCTCAATAAAAACAATTTTTAAAAACTCAAGCAAATTTAAAAATACTAAATGAATGAATGTTCTAACACATGCTTCCTGGTAAACACAGTTCATAGGGTTAAAATTTAAATGTGACATCATGCCAAAGCAGTGAAGACAGAAAAGAGAAGAAAGAGTACACACAGGTTAGAAAGGAAGGAATAAAACGCCCTGTGTGCAGATATGATTGTGTATGTAGAAATTTCCAAGGATACTCAAATCTCCCGTGACACTGACATACACAGCAACCTGGATGAATTATGGAAAGACCAGCTAATCACTGAATGTGTACTGTATGATTCAACTTACAATAATATTTTAAAATATATATCTTACATGTATGGGTGTTTTGCCTACCAGTATGTTTGTGTACCATGTGCATGCAGCACCCACAGAGGCCAGAAGAGGGCAACATGTCTTCTGGAAATGGAGTTACAGATGGCTGTAAGGGGCTATGTGTTGGGAATTGAATCCCAGTTCTCTGGAAGAGCAGTCAGTGTTCTTAACCACTGAGCCATCTCTACAGCTCCCAATCTGACTTTTATAAAAGTCTTCAAACGACAAAATTACAACAATAGAGAACAGATTAGTGATTGACCAGGCTGCAGGTGTGGGTTTGGGGAGCAGGAGAAGCCCCTGTGGTGGTGGAAGGGGTCGCCATCTACTGTGTCAACATCAACATTTGATGGTGGCTTTTAATGGGGGCTGTGAGCTGTCAGCATAAGGAGAAGCTCACCCAGGCTTTGCTCTATTCCCTCAAAGCACCAAATGGTAAGAACACCACAAGCCGGGTGTGGCGCACATGCCTTTAATCCCAGCAGCCAGGAAGCAGAAGCAGGCAGATCTCTATGAGTTCTAGGCCAGCCTGGTTTACAAAGTGAGTTCTAGGACAGCCAGTGCTGTTACACAGAGAAGCTCTGTCTCGGCGGGGGTTGGTGGAGGGTGGAGAGGAAGAATACCACAATAAAAACATTCAAAAGAACTGGAGGACTTTGGTGTCTGGGGTTCACCCCATATTAACCACATTGGGATCTTGGGGTAGGCAGGTGGCTCAAGAGGCAGAGATAGTGAGGATTAAGGTCTTCATGTGATTCTAATGGTCTGGGGAGCCAAGTCATGCTGGCCTGACGGTGTGTCTTATTACTGTGGCATTAAGAAGCACTCATGCCCGGGCTGCCAAGGAGCACCTGAGGGCACAGGCTTGAAGCTTCCACCCCACAGGACCCACTGGAGGGCTCTTCTTATGGTTGAAGCTCTAAATTAATCCAAAAGCCACAGTCCCATGGGTTTGGTCTTTCAAAACTAAGACATTCTTTGGAACAGACAAGAGCCTCGGGGGTGCTGGAATGTAACTCCCGGACCATATTCTTCTGGGCAGCCAACAGCACCCACCATGCCAAGCTTGATTAAGTAGGCTGACCAGGCATGTACTTATGGAGCCATGCCATGTTTCTGAAGGCAGCCAAGAAGAATTTTTGGCCCTGGAGTTCCTGCTCAGTGGTTACTTCTGGCCAAACAGAACATCTAACCAGCCTGTCCCAGCTCAGGGCCTGCACTTCTCCCTCATGGGACAGGAGTGTCAGGCAGCATATGACCCTCTCCAGGCAAACAGTTCAACCAGACCAGGGTATGCGAAGGGATGCCAGCAAGGCAGGAGGCAGGAAAGTCCCCTGACATCAGCAGCGAGGGGTTTATTTCCAGGGTGAAGAGAAGTTAATTTAGGGCTTGGGTTTTGTAGCATCTAGGAGGATCGCAGACTGGACTGTCTATGGTTCTTACTCTGCTGCTTCTCACCTGCCCACTGCAGGCAGTCTGACCTTGTGTGGCTCCTCGGGAAGGAGGGAGGAGGCCTCCAAGGCCAGTCCAGTGTGCCTTGTGAAACAGCTTCTAGGCACAGTCACAACCTGCATGGTGATGCTGCTGTCAGTGACAGGAAACACTGGCTCCATAATATACCTACTGATGCCCCAACCATTTTAGTTTAGGATGGTATACTTGATATTGACACAGGGACAAAAATCTCATGCCCATGTGTTTCTTAGACTGTGTCCTCATCGGCACTGACTACTAAGTGTCATCAGTCACTTCCACGATGACAATACCGATGTGGACACAAGCACAGTGGCACTGCACCCACATGCATGCTGGGAGTCTCTTGTCCTATGAGAAAAGCATTATGGGGCACTTTCGCCCAAGCCAGGAACCAAATTTCCCCCACATCACAAGTCAGTTCACTCGGCCATTCTGGTGGGGGCCTGACCACCTCCAACAGATGTGGATGGCTGTCCCCAGTTCTTAACACAGGGGCCTGGCCCTGGGGGTTATCATCTCAGAGAAGTGCGCCCCGAATGGCTTTTTCATTTTTTTGTTTAAGATAGAGTCTCGCCATGTAGCCCTAGCAGGCCTGGAACTGCTATGCAGACCAGGCTGGCCTCAGAGTCACAGAGATCCGCCTGCCCCTGCCTCTTAAACGCTGGGATTAAAGGCGTGCACCGCCACATCCGGCTCTGAATGATTCTCTGTCCTTACCTTCAACAACACCACACACATTGGCATATACATCCAATATCTTCTTCCTTCGACTTTGAATCTAGAAAGAGCAATGAAGAGAAGGTTCGTCTTTAGAAAGGGGAAAGACGGTAGCAAAGCCTCAAGTCTTCCCTTTGCACTGGCTTGGCCCTGATAACTAGGCACATTTGCGGTGCCAAGGCCTTAGGTGGAAGCAGCCCAAACATACCAGAAGGAAGAATGTCCCTAGGGTTTCCATGCAGACACCCTCTGTGCACAACAGGGGTGCTACCTGGGTTTAAAGGCACACCAGTGTTAGAGCTGTCATCATTGTGTTTAGAAGGTTGACAATGACGACCCCAGTTGGCCACCAGGGCAGCCATGCATGCAGTGGCTAACAGAACTATGGAATGCTCTCTTCACCGGGGCAGGGAGCTCGGAGCTAATAGAGGCAATGAGTGGCCCTGGGAGAAGAAACCAGGTCTGTGGCAGGCAGCATGGTCTCTAGGTTGTTTTAGCGAGATCACTGTGCCTAGAGCAAAGTATCTTGCAGGACCAGGCCAGATCCAGGAGCCCTGTAGGACCTTTATTACCAACAATGTTGCCACATGGTTTGGCTGGGCTGCCCGAGGCACAGATGCAAACAGGAATAATATGCCAGAGTCTGAGAGCACACCCTGTGTCGCAGGCATTCCAAAGAAGCTTGCTTTAGTGATAAAACCCTCAGGACAGTTTGTACAACTGAGTCTACTGCTATGTAACAGCAGTGTCTGTGTGTCTGTGTGCATGCATGCACATGTGTTTACATATATAACATCATTTCTTGTTTTCAGAAACTTTTAGGATATCAAAGTCTGTGGTTGCTCAAGACTACTATGTAAAATGTCTATTTGCATAGATCCTATTCACATCATCCCATACTCTTTAAATCATCTTCAGATTATTTCTAATAATTAACACATGAAGTGTTGTACAAACAGTTATTGCATTGCATGGTTTAGAGATTAATGACAATAAGAAGTATGCATGGCTATACAGGCACAGTTTTCTTTTTATCTATGCTTAGTTGACGCATGGATTCAGAACCCACAAATACACACAGATTTTGTGTGTGTGTGTGTGTGTGTGTGTGTGTGTGTGTGTGTGTGTATGTTAACTACTTAGAAATGCACAGGGTGTTTTTGGAAAGTTTTTCTTTTTTAAAAAATTTTTATCTATTTATTTTGTTTCAGTATTCTGGCTGCATGTTTTGCCCGAACACCAGAAGAGGGCACTAGATCTCATAGTAGATGGCTGTGAGCCACCATGTGGTTGCTGGGGACTGAACTCAGGACTCAGGACCTCTGGAAGAGCAGTCAATGCTCTTTACCTCTGAGCCATCTCTCCAGCCCCTGGAAAGCTTTCTTTTCCTGTTTTCTGACATTTGCAGTAATTTTTAAAAACCTTTTCTTTTTTTGTCTATAAGCAATATAAATAATATTTTTTTTAAAAAATTGGTTGCTTTGGTTTTTGCCCTAGCTGGGACCTTTGGGAGAAAGAGCATCCTAAGGAATTTATTCAACATGAGGGAGGAACTTATTCAACATGAGGGATCCTGTCTGATGGCTGTAAATTACTGCACCAGCGTCCCCTGGACCAGCCGCCAGAGCCTCACCCCAGCAGACTTGTTACTGGCTGCAGCCTTCTCCCTGGCCAGGTGAACTAGCGACAGCAGGCATAGCTCTGGGGACCCCTGCTTGTCGGGGGCAGGCTCCTCATCACTGTCCACACTGCGACTCAGCAGCTGCTCATTCTCAGAGGAGGCATCGTTCTCACTGTGGAGACAAGCGGGATACCTGTTAGTGGAGTCTGGGAAACTGAGGCCCAGAGGAGCTGCTTTGGCACCGACCTTTTTTTCCAGGTATGGAGAGCATTGCACAATGTCTTGTTCCTTAAGCATTTCCTGCATTTCCTGAGCTCTAGGTACGGGGGCATGAGGTGAGAAAGGGACCAACTGTTCCCTGACAAACAAGCAGGCCTGTAGATGTTTGTGTGGGGTCCCAAGAAGCAGTGGGTTCTGAGAGGCTGCGGACACCATCTAGGGCTGCACCTGCCATCTCTCCACACTGCCTGACACCATGGATGCTTGGTGAAGCTTCACTGAGTATGTTCTAGATTCCCATACTTAAGCCCAACAAGACAACCATGGGTCTTCATGTAAAGTCATTGAGGTTAGATGGCTGGAACCCAGTCCGTGCAGGGTTTCTAGAATAACCAGGAATACACACACACAAAAAAAAACCAAAACAAAACAAAACAAAAAAAAACCGTGCACCTTAATGTCAAGGAAAGCCCTCTTGGCTAGTGGCCTGGCCTTAGATGTGCTCCTTGTAGGAGCTACTGAGAGCCCAGAGGGTGGGCAGGGTGGGTGATCGCTTGTATCCAGCCTCATGTGCTTGCACCCCACTCACTGCTCAGGTCACACAGGACCTGGCACCTGTGAGCTAGAGCTTAGGCCCTCAAACCGTTCAAACTAAAAGCAAAACAGTGTTCTTCCTGCAAAGCATTTTGCCACACATTATATCTGAGTGTCACTGTTAGCAGTGAAGACCATAAGCAAACACAGCCCTGGAGTCAGAATAAAGGAAAAAGAAAAGAAAAGAAAAAACAGAAGCCGTTATGAGACCATCCAATAGAGCCACCTTGTCATTATGCTTGAGGGCCTACAAGGGAGGTGGCTGGCCCATCCCCTTCACAAACTCTGGCAAGCAAATGGAAATGCATGATGGGATCTTCACAGATTACCTCATGGCATTTCCACAGATCACCACATAGCTCCCAGGTCCTACTTCTAAGACCCAAAAGCTGTTCGTAGGGACAAGAAGACTCATGATCTTGTCTTTAAAGCAAAAGCTTGATATTTATACATGCAGAGAGTATATATTTTCCCACATATAGTCCTGCAAAATTTTCCCTCGGAAGAAACTCAAGCCATGGGGCACATCCTTGCTTGTTCACCACCCCCTTTGTGCTGCTTTTAGGAATAAAAAGACATGGGATGATGGAAGGGGCAAGCTAGGACCAAATGGGGTCACGCCATACTTTGAGCCCTCTCTCAGCCTTGACACCGTGTATAGCACACAGGACAGGGCCTGGACCACAACTTCTTAGAGTCTGAACAATGACCAGTCAGAATGAAGGCATACTGGGAACTAAGCCCTCTCCAAGGCCTTGAGTAGTTTCACACCTATGAAATCTATTTATGGTGCAGAGATGCCTGGGTTGGGAGGCTTGAGAGCACTAGAGTTTTTTCAGATGGGTTAATGCACTAGGCTGGGCTTCCTCAGTGCCTGAAGTATGTCCAGGCCAAGGAGTACTTATTCTCAAGTAGAAAAGATAAGCAAGAATTCTTGTGTCATGGGAAGATCCTGTCTTGGGTCAGGAGGGAGGGTTTGGCACTCTGCTCTTTGGGCAATTGGCTTGGCGACACTTAGGAACTCTGTGCCCTAGTTGCAAAGATTGGCATTGGGTGAATGGGGTCCTTCCCACACTTGTCTGTAAAGCCACAGGGCAGGGTCTATCAGAAAGGGGTTTTCATGCTGCCTTGCTGGGAACCAGTGCTGAAGAATTGCAAGGACCAAGTTCAAATGACCATGGGAACAATAGGGAATGACTTCTCTCTTAGTTGATCTTAAAGTGGAGGGGGTTCCAAGACCCAGTGTTTGGTAAATGTGCTAAAATACCATCACATAAATATCTCCCCCCAGAGGATGTATACACCAGACCTTAATAGATGGTTGACAGCCCGGACTTTGGTTCCAGTTTTCTTGATCCCTAGTGCGTGATTTTGGTCCAGTTATGGAAGTGGGGATGACATCAACCTGTTTGTCTTAGGGATGTGGCAAGGCTAGTATTGGGCCTGGTGCAGGCACTGTTGGTTTTAAGGCATTTTAAGCATTTCTGGCATCTGTGAGAACCTGACCAGAATGTGTGCATCATGGGATCCATGCCTTTCCTCAGAGAAGGATGGAGGGCACAGGGCATCTGGGAGATTGGGGGTAGGGAGAGTGGGCAAACGGAGAGCAGGTGTTACACTGTCCCTAGCATACACCAGCTGCTGGAGTTAATGAAGAAACAGAAATTACATGCTAGTTTAGATTCCCTTCTGTTGGGAAGCTCATCCTCATCCGTAGACTATCCTCAGGCCAGGCGCCAGCTATCCTGTTCCCTCACTGATGCCACTTGCCTGCCTGCTCCAGGATTTACAAGGACCCAGCTGGTAGTTCAGTCCTGGAAACTGGGGCTGTTCCATCCAGCAGCGACTATAGGCAAGTCCCTATTCTACATACCTCTTGGGGGTCTTGGTGGGTGTAGCTGTCAACTTCTGGAATTCGCCATTCTCAGGGAATGTCACCACACTGTCTGTAGGAATGGAAGTTGGGGGTGAATGAGAGTTAGCGTGTGGCCCCAAACTGGGATCTCCCTTCATATTTCCTTTTCCATAGACATCCCTGGTGACTGGCTCCCCACCTGGGCACAGAACAAGTGGGCACCCCCACCCCCCAAGGGTCCTGAAATCAGAGGTGGTCAGGAGGCTGGGCTGTCAAGATGGACAAAGGTGGGCATATTCCACCTTCATATTCCATATTGTTTATGGGGCAGCATGGGCTGTTTATACAAACCTGGGGCCTCCTTTTTCTCCTCGTGTGTGCTAGCTGGGGCTTCTGGGCTTTTTCCCGGGGGACTGCTACAGCAGGCTGCTCGAAGAGAGAGAAGGAGGTTGGCATGAGCCCCCTGGTTCTCTCAGGGAAGGTGGCGGAGTGTTGGGATGGGGTAAGGGTGCAGGGTGTTACCTGGAGCTGAAGGCTTAGTCTTCATGATGTAGAACATGATGATGAGGACGATGGCAATGGCCATGATGAAGATGGTGGACATGGCGATAATCAGGGCAGTGGCCAGGTGCCCCTGGCCCGAGAGTTCTGCTGGCATCAGGGAGAGGAGGAGAAATGCTTTTTGAAGGCCCCTCCTCCAAGCCACAGCACCCATCAGAAGACCCGGTCGAAGGAATGCTTCCAGGGATCACACTTGGCCCGAGAATCTGGCCCTCAAAGTGTGCTTTGGCTACTAGGCTGCTCCCACATTGTCAAGCAGGCTCATGTGTGTTGGACTGGGAAGACTAGGATGCAAAACCAAGAAGCCATCCTTGGGGTGCTCACCCTTGACTTTCCTACTCTGGGAGCCTGAGGGAAAGGTAGCAATGGGGACGAGAGGCCCATGAACAAGCGTCTGGAGACAGCATAGTTCAGGTTTAGGCTCTCCCAACCAAAAGGCCACTCCTCGGGCTAGAGATCGTATTCCTGGCTTAGTTTTACTTGGCACCTTGTCCTCAGAGTACTAACAAGAGCCCCAGGGAAGCAAGGGTTGAACTGACCCGACAACTCCTGCTCTTTCCACTTCTGCCTGGTTGCTGTTACTCCCGGAGCTGTTTGCTTGCTTCCCTAAATGCAGCTTTGGTATGTGGGCTATCCAAAACTTTCCTCCAACTCTCCAAAATAACCAAACAGGACACCTGGTTCCCATGAAGCAGGATCCAAATGACCTGTCATCCAGAAAGGCAGCGGCAGGCATCTGGCACCCTGGACCATTTGAAGGAGGTACAGAGCCCATTGAGGGTGTTCAGCCTCCTGATGTCATCGGGTACATCCATAACACTGCCAGATGTTGGAGACGGGGGATGTGTGTGTCCTTTTATTCGTGGTTGCATGCTTTTCTCTGGTGCTGGGGAATGTGAGGTGCCCCTGAGTGGGAGCCTGCTATTCCATCATATCAGAGAAGTGACGGGGAGGGCTCCATGCTCATTGCTGACAGATGTCCCCTCTCCCTCCTCACCCCTCCTCGCCCCCTCTTAGCTGAGTTCCAAAGGACCCCCAGCTGGGCACCCTCCTCACCTTTGTGAGCATGCTGGAAGGGGGACAAGGTGCTGCCCCCAGAAGTGCTGGAGGAGTGAGCAGAAACCCCAGAGGTGGCTCCCACACCTGCAAGGAGAACACAAAACCTCAGAGATCTGACAGAGCACCTCGTTCAAAGGCTGGAAAATAAGATACCCCAGTGAAGTGAGCCAACCTGGGCTTCTGGGCTGTACTGCAGGGGTGGGGCCAAGAGCACGTATTTTATTTCCTAGTGTGTTTAACGTTCTCCAAAGAGTGTTCTGACAGCTTAGAAATTCTGTTTTTTAAATGTGTGTGTATGTATATGTATGTATGTGTGTATATATGTGTGTATAAATATGTGTGTGTATGTATGCGTGTGTCCATGTGTGTATGTGTGTGTGTGTGTGTGTGTGCTGTATGTGCAGCACATGTGTGCAGGTGCCTGTGAAGACCAGAAGAGGGCACTGGAACCCCTGGAACTGGAGTAACTAGTGCTTGTAATCCACCCAGTGTGGGTGCTGGGAACTGAACCCCAGTCCTCTGCAAGAGCAGCAAGCACTCTTAGCCATGATTAGCCATGAGCCATCTCTCCATCCATTGGGGTTCTTGTCCTTATATATATATATATATATTGCTTGAAGATATTTTATTAAGACTAAAAAACTTCCCATTACATTTATCAATAAAATTCATCATAGGCCAAAGGAAAATAAATAAAAATCTGCATCTTTAGGGGCATTTTGACTCCATAGTTTTGTAATCTAAATTTACATGTTTGCTCATTTTAAATTACTACAGTTTAGGTACACTCAATGATTATATAGTACCAGGAATGCCAGCCTTACAGATGCCAAGTTTCCATATTACTCAGAGAAGCCATGGTTATTGTTTCAATTTTATCTCTTTACATTTAGGCCACTCTAACTGGGATTGGACAAGGAGAACTGCATTACACACGAAGTTCAACTTTAATTGTACAAACACTGAAACAGTCGCTGTTTCTTCTCTAACAGTGGCTGCCATGCCATCCCAGGGACAGGCTGCTCAGAGTTAAGTACTAGGAGAGCTCTGCTTCACCCACTCAGTTTTCCTGTGACCGAGGGGCAGTCTGTGCGTGCTGTGAAAGAGAGCACGTGTCTATGGGAGCATTTTAGAGGGAAGAGTGCTTGATTAATTTTGTTTTCATTTGGAGAGAACAGAAATGTGTTTTCAATATCTTTTCTGGTCATAAAAGCAGTCTATTCTTGTTGCTAAAAATCCGGAGAAACAAACCCCACAGAAGCAGCAGGAGCCTGCAGAGCACCACACTCGTGTTCTCCGCTCTGACGTGTGTCCTTCTAGGATTTTCTCTAAGGTCCTGAGTGGTGGTGGCTCTGTGGCACTGGCCTCATGCGAGCTAGGCGATCACTGCACCGCTGCACTGCACTCTGAACTGGAGGTGAGTTTTAAATATTTCCCAACAACCCATTTAAGAATGGATGTGCCCTGTCCCCCCCAACCCCCAGCCGAGGCTTGCTGCTCTCCCTCCAAGGACAAAAAAAAAAGTGTCACTAAAAAACAAAACAAAAGGGTGGGTTGGGTAGGGTACGCCTTTAATTCCAACACTCATCTCTGTAAGTTCAAGGCCAGCCTGGTTCACAGAGTGTGTTCCAGGTCTACTTAGACCTGGTTTCAATAATCCAAACACTGGGGTGGGGAGCAGTGCAAAGAAAAGAAAAACCGCCACTCAGCATGGAGAAAAATGGAAGCCGATTTGCTACCAGACAAACCACAAGTCCTTGTTGTTGTTGTTTTTCTGACAAATAGCCTTCGTTAGGTCAAACTTGAGTTCTTCAATTGATAAAAAACTATCAGGGTTGGACCATAGATAGCTCAGGAGTATTAGAGGCAGAACCCTGACCCCTCGGCTGTGACCCCAGCCCTGGCACGGGGGAGGGAGCTATGCTTTTTTTTCTTTCTCTCTGTCCTTGCTGCTTCTCAGTTCTGGAAAGGATCATAAAGTAATCCCATGATTCTGAAAAGCCACCAACCTCCCTAAAGTCACGTCCTTCCACCCATCCACCCCCCTACCGCAGCCAGCCGAGAGATTGGCCTGAAGGGTGCCCTGGGGTCAGCCTACAGTGCTTTGGGACTTCTGTAAGGAGTAAGCAGGGGCAGAAGTCTAACAGAGGTTCTGGGAGAAACACAGGCCTGCTGTGTGGGAAGCTTCCTGCCATCTGGCTTGTGCCAGCCCGGGAGCAGGAACCCGGTCACACAGCATGGAATGTGCGAGCGAGTTATGTGAGTATACACCCTGTGGAGAGAGGCCAGGCACCTCTGTCCTGGGACTTGTACCTGGTTCAACAAATAGAGAGATGGAAGATGAACAGTGTGGACGTGCCAGAGGGCATCACGGGCCGAGGGCAGGCTGGAGGTAGATGTCTGTGTATCGGGGAGGTGAGAAGGTATTCAGAGGGTAGCTTGGCCCTCAGCATTAGACAGAAATAGAACTGTGGTGTGGGCCAGGAGGATAGTCACTTGCCCATGGAGGGTGAGATGTCTCTTTAAATTTCTGGAGAAAGACTGGAAGCCTTTCTGTGACCTTTAGGTTCCAAACTTAATGTTCTACTATTAAAGTTTATCTTTTGGGATAACTCTTAGGGAGGAACAGGCAAGGGAGTCCCCAGTAGTGGTCCTATCTACACAGCTACGTTCACCTGCTCACCTATCAAATGACAGACATTCAGGCTGTACCCCTTCCTGCTCACAGACCTCCACCAAGTCCTTTACAGACTGGCAGCTGCTCCAGCCAGCAAAGGCAAGCTCCAGGATCTTGCCATTTGTACTATGCTGGGAAACAGCCATCGCATGTCATCAGGTGGACGGTCCTGACCCAGCTTTGAATAGAAACTAATTGCCTTTCTCTGAAGCAAATAGAACACTGAAAAGAAACTGATCTGATGGTTTGGTTAGGGGCTCAGGTGAGCTTAAACTATATGGGCAGAAGGGAAAAAAAAAAGCCATGGGCTGTATTTGTGGACATGAGCAATCTTTTTTTTTTTTTTTTTTGTCCCTTCTTGCTAGAACTTGTCGACCAAGGCAGTAACAGGGCTGGAGACAGGGTGCAAACACACCCAGGTCTATGGTCTAGAAAGAAACAATGGAGGTACGTGGTTAGTACAGACTTATGAAATGCCCCTGTACCCGAGAGGGCTGCTTACATGACATCTCCAAACATTGGTACAGGCTGCTACTTGTTGAGGACATCTTCCAGAGTCATAGAAGCTACCTGCTTGGGCCAGCTATGCCTTGCTGGACAGTCCCCAAACTGCACTGCGGTTGGTGTTAGCAGAGCATCCAGATTGTACAGGCTATAGGGGTTGCCAGGAACTCCCGAGCCAAATGCTGTGCTGAGTACATCTGAGAAGGGGAAGTGGGGATGAGGTATAGCAGGCAGGTAGACCTCTTCTCTAAGCGGGGACGGGAGCCAAACACCTGCAGCCACCCTTCAAGCAAACCCTTCGGGACCTCATGGCCTCCACCCTACCCTTTCTATGTGATGGACCTCAGGGCACTTCCAGACTCTTCAGGGAGGCAGATACTTCCCTCTGGGATCCTGCAGCAGACCCTGGGGCCTATGTGTACAGAAGGAGCAGGATTACACAGATTCAGCCAGGCCCACAGGCCATGCCGGTCCTGAAGGGCTGCAACCCACGGCCTGATGACAGGCTTCTCAGAGTCAGAACCAGCAAGAGTGGAGCTGCTCTTTCAGCAAAGAGAGAGCCGAGGGGACCCAGAGCAACTGAATGCGTGGGCGCGTGGTTCGGATGTTCTGAGTGACAGCCCTGTTTCAGGCAGGTGAAAGAAATGTACTCTACAGAGAACAGCTGAAATCAAATTAAATAGGACCTGCTCTGAGCACAGCAGTGACAAAAAAAAAAACCCCACCTGCCTCTTATTTGGTCTCTTTTGTCCTCAATTCAGTGCCTTCTGCCTTCCAGGTGAGGGAGGCCTGAGAAAAGCAGAGCAAACCCTAGTTGTGAACATCCCTAGGTTGCCAGACCGACCTCACATAGATCTGTTCAAGCCCCTCGGTATTGTGACATTATCACCATCACAGAGAGCGCTGGGGCAGCGCAGGCCCCATCACCGTCATAGAGAACACTGGGGCAGCACAGGCCCCAAAGGAACCCCTAGAAGCCGCAGTGAGTGTGGCTTGCTAATGGGCAGGAGGATACCTGCAGGCCTTGGGAGGCAAACTCAGGTCCCTGGCAATCACTTCAGAATGCTTCTGTTCTTTCTTAGAGTGGTTGGAAAAAATCCCCAGAGGAAACAAACACCCACTCTCTATCATCCTGAACCCTTGAAAAACACATAGCAGAATTATAGGCGTTAATCTTACGAACACACTGTATCGTGTTGAATAAACTGTGTGTGATGTGTGTTTGGGCAAAACCCATGGAGAGGAAGAGAGGGAGAGAGGGAGGGGAGAGAGAGAGAGAGAGAGAGAGAGAGAGAGAGAGAGAGAGAGAGAAAAGAGAGGAAGAGAGGGCCACAGAGACCTGGGTTATTGCTGCTCTTCACTGCATACCATCATCATCATGGCTCTATAAACTATCCCTGCTTACAAGGTACCTGGGGGCGGGGCCTAGAAGATGCCTTGGCATCTGCATTGCCCATCATGGAGGCACGGCCATATGCAAGTCCCTCCGAGCAGCATGCTAGGACCCCTGCATGCATATTCTCCTGTATCAGGCTGTAGAGTACCAGAGGGTCTGATGTGGATTGACTCTACACTCGCGATGTTTTGCAGCTAGGAATATCCCACCCTGCTCCCCTCACTTGGCCATTTGCTCCTCCATATCAATCTCTTTGGGTAGCCAAGTGCGGATGAATGGTTGTGTCCATGGGACCCTGGCTTTGAAAAGAGGAAGGTGAAATGTCTGATAAAAGCTGGTAAAAACTGATGTTCCAGATAATGGGCAGAAATGTTCACTCGCGGTCTATGAGTAGACAAGACGGTAGGGCAGATGTGCCAAGTTCACCCATGATTTCCCAGGCTGGCTGCAGGAGCTCAGCTCACCTTCCTCGGGGACTTAGTGAGCTGTAAGCGCAAGACTTAGTGGGGTTATAGCTCTGTTCAAAGAGATGATGGTATATACGGGCCTTTGAAGTTGTTAATCCACACAATTTATAAAAGTGCCAGCATGCATTAGAGGCTGCCTGGCATTCTCTACAGAGTGTAAACAGTTTGGATTTTAAAGAGTGATTTGGTTCTTAGGGTTGTCAAGGAGGTGCCCCACAACCCTGGCATTGGCCACACACCCTGGCGGAGGATCCTTGAGCCATGGGTGGGGTCATCGGTTCCTCACTAGTTGCTAGAGGGGAAAGGACTGGTTTGCTGGGAACACTATCTTTGCTTCTACTCAGGCCTGCTTTGCAAGACCCTGCCTCTTACCAGGCCCTCGGTGCTATGTGGCATTTCTGGTGTGAGCGTGCTATGTGGCATGCTCTGGTGCGAACAGTGCTAAGTGGCATGCTCTGGTGTGAGCAGAGCTGTGTGGCATGCTCTGGTGTGAACAGTGCTATGTAGCATGTTCTGGTGTGAGCAGTGCTATGTGGCGTGTTCTGGTGTGAACAGCGCTATGTGGCATGTTCTGGT
>JAQHUG010000080.1:619689-646430 GCA_028555095.1 Dicrostonyx torquatus
CTATGTGGCATGCTCTGGTGTGAGCAGAGCTGTGTGGCATGCTCTGGTGTGAACAGTGCTATGTAGCATGTTCTGGTGTGAGCAGTGCTATGTGGCATGTTCTGGTGTGAGCAGTGCTATGTGTTATGTTCTGGTGTGAGCAGTGCTATGTGGCATGTTTTGGTGTGAATAGTACTTTACAGAAGTGACTGGGTCCATGCTCCTGGAGGTCAGGGTTTCCTGTTTATGTTCTAAGGCTCACATGAGGGAGTCATGTGTGCCAAACAGAATCCACTACAGTGCTCTAAGCCACAGCTTGGGTGTCCTTCCTGTAAGAGACTACTCTATCTTGACTAAACTCAGGGGACTTAGCCACTAACAGGTGATTAAACACACACACACACACACAAACACACACACAAAGATAGATAGATAGATAGATAGATAGATAGATAGATAGATAGATAGATAGATGATAGATAGATAGATAGATGATAGATAGATAGAGGTGAAAGGGCTGGACCTGCCACAACACAGTGTTTCTATTGTATTATGTCCTTGTCCTTCTAACCACTCTGTCCCAGATAAGCTGTTGTAAGTGCAGGGCCACTGTCATGTGGCTGAGCCTGCTGCCCACTCCGGTGGGTGGGTTACCTCACTAGCCCCGTGATGGGTATTTCCCCACACACTGTCCATACAGTCTCAGCTGTCTTAACAGAGATCGTGTGACACAAGAACTTAGAGGAAACTGAGGTACAGATATTGAGATCACTTTCTTCGGGGTGGAAATTCACATGGAAGCCAAGTGGGAATGCACACCTTTCTCCAGCCCTGAGATTCTGCCTCCAAACCTGACCAATTGTCCTTACAGTGCAGGCCCCTCTACTTAGCTGCCCAGGGTATCTGCATTCTCAGGACAATGTGGGAGAAAGGAAATTATAGACAGAGCTCCTTGCTCAAGTACATCTCGCTCATTGGTTTACTGAGAAAACAAACCAAAGGGCTTTCGTGTGCCTTCGGTCTAACTTAGATTTACCAGTGCACATGGCAGTGGGTGGCAAAAGAGGCCAAGGCCTGAAGCTCTCCCACTGGGATGTTCCTGGCAGGAGGGCAGGGGGGCTTTGCTTCAAGGCCTTGGGAAGGGATTGCTGGGTGCCAATTTAGGGAAGGCTGCCAGCTGTATCTTGTTTTGTGTTTCCACATTCAATGTACACATTCTGTCACCCCAGTGTGTGTGGGTACTGTCTCAATTACACGGCAGAGAAAGCAGAAACTGAAGCGACTCCAAGGACCCCATTGTCTCCGTGCTTTGATGGAGATGATGGTCAGCCTGGAGGCAGGGCTGACCTGGGACCCAGCATCTTGGCCACCCAGGAACAGCAACATTTAATTCTACTTCGTAAGTAAATGCGTGTCATTTCTCATTCCTCCCGAGGGTCTCTGATGGTCTGAGTCACAGCAACACAGTAGCACTCGTATGGCATGCTTATGGGAGTGCTTGACGAGCCTTAATCCACCCTGGTGTGTGAAAGTCTGTGTGGTGGATGCCGCCACTGAGTACAGCCCCGCAGGGACAGAGACAGCTCCATGAGGCTGGATAAATACTCTAACAAAGGCAGAAAGGGTCTGGAGCCGGGGCCTTTAACCTATGCCCAAATGTCATACTTAATGAAAATGTTGGGGACCACCCAGACTCCCTGCGTCAGAGGCAGACTCCGAAACATGCACTATCTCAATCAGTTTATACACTAAGAGTTGAACTCCTCTGCCCAGTGCTCAGAGAAGCAGCCAGTTCTCTGAGAATGCCAGAGCAGGCTCAGTCATGTGGGGTGAGGACAGTGGTGGGCACCCTGACCCCCATCCTTCCCGCAGAGGAGACCCTCATGCTGATTCAGGCGTGTAGCTAGGCTGGCTGTCCTGCACCTGGCCATCTGCCCGCTCTCGCTCTCCTGGGCATGTAGCTGCATCACCAGGTGCCCCAGGGTCCTTGACTCAGAGTACCAAGAATGACAACTTGGTTCAGCAAGGCCCAGCAAATCCACCCTTCAGGAAGAGGTGCAGCCTAGGCCACCAGCCAGGGATGTCAAGATCCCAACAAAGATGAGATAGGTCTGGCCAAGTCCCTGGCTTTCCTGGGGCGGGGCTGTGGACAACAATACCGAGCGTATGGGTCTCCTAATTTTACGGGGCCATCTTTCCTGGTAGTCTTTCCAGTCACAATGCATCCAGGGGAACACAGTCTCCAGATTGAGGCCAGGATAGAGAAGGACAGAGTGGAGTTATTCTATGTTCTGAGGAAGGCTCTGACCAGTCTACCGACAAGCTTCTGGGCTGGGCAAACAGATGCCAGGAGTTTGGCTTGAAAGGACTCCAATGGGAGCTGGACTGGCCCCAGAGCCAAGACTGGGGTATAGATACCTACAGTGAAGCCTTCTGGGATCTAGCCGTCAGTTAAGCAATTAAAGACTAGCGGGATGAAAGGGAATTCTGTGTTTTTTGTTGCTTAACCCCTAGGAGTCAGGGACTTCGCTTGCTTTCCCCTAGGTTGGATGCCTATGATTAGCTCTTCTGGCTGGTGAGGCAATGAGGGAAGGGCGTGCCTCTGTGTGAGGCCCCCAAGGAGAGCTGCTTTCCTCCCAGGTTCTGCAGACTAAGAATCTTGCCTCCCAGGTGGTGCGGTCCTGATGCCTTCCACTCAGGTGAGAACTTCAGCGCAGAGTTATCTGGCATTTAATCCACGGAGATGCCCTGACAGAAGACACATTAGCAATGGCAGCTGACTTCACCACAGGTCAGGCTGGCAGCCAGGAGCCCCAGGGCCTCCTCCAATTTGTAAATGAATTAGCATATGACAGGTAGGAAGTTCAGTTTTAAACACATGCAAATCTATTCCAATTGCTAAACTATTTGGAATACAGAGAAGGGCCTGGCCCTCTGAGTCCTCTAGGCAGCCTCCTGCCTAGTCACACACTCCTCTCCGGGCCTCACCAGAAGGGAGAGATGACACTGTTCCTTTCCTATCATCTGGCCTTTTAAGGAGGAAGTCCCTATTACACTCTCCCTGAAAGTACTGTCGTGATGTGCCATTGGATAGGCCTTGTCGCAGGCTGGTTCCAGGCATCGGCTTCCCTTCCTATAGAGGAGCATGGGCAGATGATGAACCTAGCCTCCCGTCCAGATTTCCTCCAATCAGTCGGTCTGACGGGGTCCCCCAAACACATTTTTAGTAGGGTTGACGTTTGGATGCAGGTTAAGGGCCCCAACTTCAGAACATATCAGCCTTCATTAGACCATGTCTCAAAGTCCAAGAAACCATACATTCGAGTGCTCCATAAACGGAAGAGCAATGCTAAGCAGGAGAGCAGCAGCCCACGGAGGACGATAAACTCACGAGGCTGATAGCTGTATTTTTGGAAGCTATTTCAATTCTTCATCGCTTACCGATATTTCTACATTTCCCATGGCCTCATGTAATTTTATATATACAGGAGAACCTAAGATTGTCTAGCGCTTTACAGTTGTTTCCAAATACCTTTGTATCTGCAGTCTCTTTCACTTTCCTAATGGTCACATAAGCTCAGTAGAGCATGGGACTTCTTTCTTCATGACAGAAGGGACAACCAAGTGACTCCTTAGAGGAGCTGCTGGCTGACCTGCATGATGGCTTAATATCTGTTTATACCTTTGTCGTGTTGGTCTTTTAAGAAAGATTTTATTTTTATTAATTTGTGTGTGTGTGTGTGTGTGTGTGTGTGTGTGTGTGTTTATGTGTGTGTTAGGTGCCCTCAGAGGCTGGGAGAAGGCATCAGCTCCCCTGAGTTGGATGGCTGTTAGCGCCTGAGCTGGGTGCTGGGAACTGCTGTCCTCTGCTGGCTGAGGTGCCTCCCTGTCCAGACACTTCTGTGCTAATCTTATCTAGGTATTGGGCCTGGATTCATTCTACATCAGTAGTAAAGGACCTCAGTGCCAGGCAAATGGGGCCCTGTGGTAATGGACTGTGATGGTCTGTCCTGTCCCTTTAAGAGACAAGCCCCGTCCACTCCCCTCCCCCCACCACTGAGGCAGGCCTTCCAGTCTGAGCCCTTTCCTTTTCCATCTCTCTCCCAAAGAGGTAGCTGCTGACATGGCTCCTCCCCCTTTCTGATTCTCTCTCTCTCTTTGTTCTTCTCCCTTCTTCCCTCTCCCCTTCCCTTCCATAACCCACTAAATAAATATCCAACCTCACACTGCATGGTATGCCTATCTGTCTGTCTGTCTGTCACCTGCCACATGGCTCCCTGCCTGGGACTGGCTACCTTCTTGGCCCGCTGTGGTCTCAGGACCCGCTGCCTGTTGCCTGCCACCACTTGGGTTTTACTTTTACCATTACAGACTGTTAGAATTATTTTTCAACATTCTCAGAGACTGGAACTTGTGTAGGACCTCACAGTCGGAGTTAATAATATCCCACAAGGTCACTCAGGACATAAGACTGTGATCCTACTGTGTGCTCGGCCTGTTCGTTTCACCTGCATTAAAGAGAACAATGTAACAACTTTGCATGTCCTTACTATGTCTTGGACTTCCCATGTAGTCAACATTTGCAACCTAAGACAGTACACAGTGGTAATCTTAAATTTTGTACCCTTTCATGCCCCATCCCCAAGAGTAGAACATGTGTGTATGTGTTTATGTATGGTGTGACAATAAATGCTGAAAACAGCAAACAGTTGAGAAAACCTTATAAAACATATCCACCATCAATGCTGGCTACCACATGGGTATAGGCTGATGAGCCTGTGTGCAGTGACATTTGAGATAGTGTGTGTTATGTGGGGCAGCTGGGGTCACCCTTTGTAAAGCCCTGTCAAGGACTTTCCTCGTCCCTTCCCCGAGTGGATCCCTGCCCGTTTTCTGTGCTGTTCAACACAGGAGGGAGCAAAGCCCTTTGTTAGGGACACAGACAGTCACACACATAGGCACGGGGCAGACATCCACAAGAAGGCCTTTGGGCAGGCACAGACTCAAACTCATACAATAGGCTGACAGAAGATGATGGAAGACATAGGGAGAGAAACAGGGAATTTGGATCCAGGCTTGCTCCTGGTAAGACCATTCCAAGGGGAAGAACTTTGACTTCTTTCATTTCATAATGCAACCCGGACACATCTGGGGCACCGTGAGACCATCGCTAATGCATTTCAACGAGACAGTGGTTCTGTGGAAGGGGGAACACTCACATTCCTTGGTGTTGGGAGGGGCCAAGAGGCAGGAGTAGCACACCATGCCGTAGATGTTCCTCGGTCTGTTTTCCAGCATGTAGTAGCTGAGGAGACAAGATGAGACAGAGCAAAGGCATTTGCGTGAGAGGAACCGCACAGACACAACCTGGACATGACCAGGCCATGGCTGAAGCCGGGTATGAGGTAGCTTGGTGGGAACTGAGGGCCTGAGAGGCCAACAGCCCTCCCTGAGTTCCTCGGGGATGTTTAGCATGTCCTGAAGTAGAATAGTCTTTTCCCAGTACTGGGATGATTTGGGGCCTGACTTCACATGGCATCCTCTCTTTGTTCCTTTCCTGAAGGGTCTGTTTAGTGTGTGTGAGTGTAATTAGTACCTCCCATAAAAGCTTTTAGCAGCAGTGCCTGTGTGCCACCACCTGGGGGAACTGGTGAGCTCCCAATCACTCTCCCTCTCACTGCCACCCTTCTCAAAGCCCATAGTCTGATGGGGCTGCTGGCAAAATGCCTGCTTGTCCCTGGAGCCCTTGGGACCCCTCAACTGCCTGCGTGGGTGACAGTGCCAGAGACAGAAAAACGACTAGAGGGGTCACACAGGTCAGTGCAGGTGGCCTTGAAGATGACCCAGGGAGGAACCTGGTCCTAATACCATTAATGGCCCCGGGCTAAAGACACCTGCGTAATTACTGTGTTTGTCTGTGGTCGCACTCAGAGTAAAGGGCTGATCACTCAGAGTGAGGCTACTTCAAGTCCTTTTTCACCCAAGCAATGCTCCTGCTACTACCTACGCCCCGCCCTCTAAAGGATCCAGCCCTCAGCAGTAGCCAATCCCCTCCCAGTAGCATCATGGGAGGGGAATGGCCTGGGAGGGGAATTCTTTGACATTTTGGCTTATTTCTTGGTGTGAGCCATTATCTTAAATGAGCTTTGTGTGGTGATCATGAGGCCATTTACCACACTGTGGGAAGTCTAATGAAATAAAGGGAGCCGGTGTCCGGGTTGCATTGCTTCCCTTTCTGATAACTCCGGAGATGAAAAGCCCTCTCTGCTGGTGGATCCACCTGCAGTCATTTCCCAACCTCTTTCTTATTAGCCCTCCTGATGACTGTGGGTGGTAAAGATGGGGCAGGAGGGCGGGTTGGGAGACTCTGGACCCCAGCCCGCCTGAGCTTGGACCATTACCAGTAACATCAGGGTTGTAATTGCTTGCCCTTCCTCAACGCCTTTTATCTTCAGATCCCTGTGTATCTTGTAAACATTAATTAACCAATCTTAAAAACACCCTTCGGAGAAGCCACAACAGTTTAACTGTCAAGCCTTCTGGAAATAGCTCCCAAACCCGCCTTCTGGTCCCCAAAGAAGCCATCTTTGTCAGTGAAGCAAGGAGCCTCCTAAGGACCAATGATGGAGTGTGATTATTAATCACTCCGCAGGGCAGGTGACCTCAAGGTGCTCGGCTCAGCTCTGTTTTCAGCGGTCTAACATCTGGCTCCCAAGTCACACGGTTTCCTTCTCCTGTCCTGCTAAGACCGGGTGCTGGAGGCCAATGAGGATAAAGCTCTTGCCAGGTACGAAAGGAGGACAAACTGTTGGCAAATAGTGGCTAGTCGAGGTAATGAGTGGCATTATATTCTGCTCCGCAGTTCCAAGTACTGAACTGGAGAAAAGCTCCAAAGGTATTTGGGGGTGTCACCCATCCCCCTTTTAAAGTGGCAGAACCACAGACTGGATGTCGGGCTCCAGCACAGGTAAGGCTCAGAAGTCACACACATAGCAGGGGTAGGGACCCCAGGGGCTTTAGGACCTGTTACACATTGAAGCCCTGGGTTTGGCAGGGAGGGGGCTGCTGGCTGGTCTGTCTGGGGTTCCCATCTGTGGTGAGGTAGCCTTTCTTTGGCATCAGGTAGGCGCTTCCTGCTGTAGGCTGACACCTTCCATCTGAGTGTCTCTCTCTCTGATTCTCACAGGGGCTCCTGTTTCAAGCCCCACACTCCTGCCCGGGCCTTGACTGTACACTTGACCAAGCCTTACAAAGTAACTTAAGGAAGGGGCAGGCCTGAAAAACTGTAGAAGAAAAAAAAATACTGTTTGTTTCCATCTTACGTGTATGAGTCTTTGGTTTGCATGTTTTGTTTGTGTATCACATGGATGCCTGCTATCGCTGGAGGTCAGAAGAGGGTGTCATATCCCCCAAGACTGGAGTTGTGGACAGTTTGCCATGGAGGTGCTGGGAGTCAAATCCAGCTCCTTTGGAAGGGCAGCCAGTGCTCCTAACTGCTGAGTCATAGCTTAAGGCCCACTATAAACACTTTAAAGATGGATTGGTTCTAGGAAACTCCTTAGAAGTTGCATGGCCCACCCGGCACACGTGTCAAATGCCTTCAGATAAGAAGCCGCCTTGTTCTAGCATGTACTGCTGAAGGACTATTTAGTGTATGTTTGTTATGCATGTGTTCCTATGTGTGCACGTTTGCATATGGAGCACTCTTCCTTGTGTGGGCAAACGTTCGGAGACCAGAGAGGTCAATGTCTGGTACCTTAGCTGATTTGCTCTCTGCCTTATTGATAAAGACAGGGTCTCTCACTGAGCCTGGAACTCACGGATCCAACTAGGCAGACTGGCTAGTTGGGACCCAGGGACCCTCCTGGCTCTGCAATAATGTCACCATTGCTGACTTTTCTGTGGATGTTGGCGACCTAAGTTCAGATCTTCATGCCTGTGCAGCAGGCACTGACAGAGCCATCCTTCCAGCCCAGAGACTGTTTTTAAATACTAGGCTTTTCCTCCAGGACTAACCTAAACTAACCTCAAAGTTTGTACCTGTGGTTCTGCATACGGCAAAACAAGAATGGAGGATGCTAGCCTCTCTTCTGCCCTCGGACAGCTTCTTCCGTCTGAAGGAAAATGTTCATTCAGGCATGTGTGGCCCAGTTACTGTCAAGACCACATCTTTCTGCAAAGATCTGTTTGTGTTCTGATAAGCTCATTGTGAGAGAAACTGTTGAATAGAAAATGCTTTCAGGACACCCAGCCCCACACTAGCTGGTGGAGCTGCTTGGAGCGTGCTCAGAACGCGCACGTTTTGCCTATGATTGGGGGGCTGCATCTCCTAGCACAAAGCCGACTTTGTAATAAAGCTTGTCTCATGCAGCGCTCTGGAAAGGAAAGGCAGTGATGCATGGGGGGGGGCTCACCATTAACTGAGTTAATCCAAATTGAAGTGACATTTCTCTTTAATGACTAGGAACATCATAATGGAGAAACATGCTAAGCTGAGCCATTGTCAGCTGGGGACAACCTCAATATCCCCTCCTTTTGTCTTCTGTTCTTCCTGGCCAAAGTTGTCTAGCTCTGGGCAAAATTCAGTTGAAAGAAGGATTCAAGAGTCTTCTATTCAGACTGCCTTCCTCCAATTGCTTCTCCCAGCAGATTCCCCTTCCCTGGGACGGAGGCTTGCGGTGGATGCTCTGGGTCATGAGATGCCATGACCTGCAGCAATCTGTGCTCTACTAAGGTGGGCTGCACTAAGCCTCCTGTGGAAAGGCGGTGGTTGGTGTAAAGCTGGCTGCAGGAGCTACCCATGGGCAGGGGATGGCAAAGCGAGGGAGGTTATGAAATCTAACCCCTTCCCTCCTGCCTTGTCCTTGCCGCCTGTCGTCTCCCACACAGACCTTTCCCAACAGGAAAGTCCCATGTGCTGCTATTGTTCGGTGAGTGTCTGGGCCACATGTGTGTGCAAAACCGAGAATGGCAGCCAGCACCTGCCAAACCACAGGGAGAGGAGAGGGCCAACCCGCAGCCTTAAAAAGACAAACACCAGGTAAATCTACATCCTGGCTCTCAACCACAGGGGTTCATGGAGCTAACCAGTCCAGCCTGCCAAAAGGCCCCATAGTCCTCTGTGACAGCATGAGAGCCTCATTTTGTTCTGTAAGTTTAGGGCATGCAACAGGAAGTGGGGCCTGTCCCTGAGGATTGAGATTCGGAGAGAAGGGGTGTAGTTCTAAGAGGGCCTTGGGGACTAGGCGTAAAGTGGAGGCTTTCTGTTCAGTGGCTTCAGGGTCAGGAATGATTGACTTAGCAGACAGATCTCACTGCAAGCCGAAGAGGGAACTGAAGACCCAATCTCCACATTTGTGGAGTGATGTGAAGCACACTGAGATGGTGTGGACATGAGCCCCTCCCTCATTTACGGGGTGCTCTAGCCTCAATGTTGCAGGTAACGTTACTGTTCCATGGAACAAAGAGAGAAACTCATGACGTCAGAGCCTGAAGCATGCTTCTGGAACCCAGGTAACCCCACCCCAGTCTACAAATGGCATCTGCCTGTAGTCTTCTAGAGGCAGCGGCTCACTACTATTATCAAATGTCCTCGGAGATTGGATACTTTGTGGTGAATATTGGGAGCAGACAAATTGTCTTCATGGCTCTCAAGTCAGTTCTCAAGCTCTAGCTGGCATCTGCCTTTGAGCAGTGCAGCCACTGCAGGGTCCCAGGCTTGTCTATTTTAGCTAGAAAGCCTCTTCTTCGTGGCTCTAACGGGCAATGATGCTGGCTGCATACGGTCACATGGACAGAGCAACCGCGTCCATGGACCACTGATTGTGGCACTGTCACAAGGCTCTCCTCTAGCCACTTGAGAGCCAGGTGTCTGGTTAGGGAGCTTCACCTCACACGGACCCATACTCCTGCACTCTGAAGTCACCTTGGGGATGCCATATGGACAGCCCAAGTGATGCTCAGCACTTCCCTGGAGTGTTCCACCTCTCCATCCGTCTGCCTGGGAGAGTTTGGTCTGGATGTCCCACAGCACTGGGTTCTACACATCTGACCTCCACCTGTCTGTCCATCCCCACCAAATGCCTCTTCCTCCTGTCTGCTGCTTCTGTCCACACAGGAGGGCAGATACCAATGACTCCTTTCCATCCTGTGCCTCCATCTAGCTGCTGGGCAGTGCTTAGACATCTTGTCACCCCCAGTGCCTCTGCCCTAGGTCCCCCTGCTCTCCGAATTCTTGCTCCCTAGGTTCCAGGCTCGTCACTGCTCAGCCATCTCCCTTGTTGCTATCAAAAGGATCCTGCGGACACTGAGCCCTGTTGCCTCCTTCCCCGAGTTGACAGTCTGAGTGGGGACCGGCGTCAGTTACAAGCTGAAGGGCGAGGTGGAGAGACCCTTGCAGTCAAGTCTTGAGCGCTGGCTGCTAGAGCATCTCTCTCTGGCTCTACCTGCCTCTAGCGTCTCCACAGCTGGCATGAGCTCCTTTCTGAGGCCATGGGAACCAAAGGACCAGACCTCCTCAGATGCTTGCTGCTTTCAGGGAAAATAAATAATGCAAAAAGAAGCAATGCAACTGTTACATGGCTGTAGACAGGGTTTGCACAGAAGGTCCTTCCCCTTCTAGGGAAGCGTGATGGGATGTGTGTGCCTGACACAGTGGACCCCCAGACACTCTGCGCTTGTGTACCATACTTTTGAGCCGAGAAAAAAAAATCTGAAGCCAATTAAAAAATAAACAAATCAAAATGAAATTCTAAGAATTGTGTAAGCTATTAGAGACTAATTCTGTCTACCATCAAATCTCACTGAGTTCCCCTCACTCGGGGGCAAACCCAGGGTCTACATCAACCAGTCAGTCCCCTCAATGGTGCTTATACAATTATGTGGGGGTACACCTATTCTGGTTCTAACGCTGTTGTTCCTTTTTGGGGAGTTCCACAACACAGTAACTGAAACAACTATGCGAGTAGAAAATTTATTTTTCCTTCATCTTCATCTACCCCTCTGCTTCCCGCATGTCGAAGGATAAGCCTGCATGATGAGGTTCTACTGTCTCATAGATTCACTCGACAAACACATTTGAATCACACTTTGTGTCAGGGACTGGAGCATTGGATTACCTAGCAAATATTTGGATACCTGAGTCTGTGGCTCGGGAGGTGGCCTGAAGCTGAAGACAGAACCCTGGGAAACTGGGGTAGGAGTCTGTCACCAGCAGACAGACAGCTTGGGGTGGGAACTGTGAAATAATTGCTTCCACAATAAAACTGAACACTCTGTGTGTGTGTGGGGTGGGGGGATGAAGAGTGAATTCACAGCTCACTAATGTTGATGCTGGAGGTGTCTTTCTGACATTTCTGTACCTCTTTCTCATAAGGTACTGCTCACCTCTGGCATCACCTGGACTCCCCCGACCCCACCCCAGACCTGCTACATCATGACCATCAGCACCATCACCGTCATGACCACCATCTCTGTCACCTCCTCCACCCACACCTGTATCGCCACCACCACCACCACCACGTCCATCCCCTCCCCCACCTCCCACCATGCTTTTCCTCTCCATCTGCAGTCTTGCAAAACATAAGGTTTTGTGACCACCAGGGGGAGGCAGCAGCAACAGCTGTGACTTAGAATTGCTTGGGTGTCCAGATAGGAATTTTCTGATTCCGGGCAGTATTTGCTAATTCATTTTATCAGGAAAACAGAAAGGTTTGTTTTAGCTTTTTGTCTTTTGGATCAGTTGTGTTCTCACTTTGCTTTTGCGGGGGGAAGACCTATGTACCACCACAGTATGGAAAGCGCAGACGTCAGAGGACTCACGCCTTTTACTCAGGTTTCCCAGAACCAGTACCTTCCTGTGAAGGTTAGATATTTTTCCCCTCAAAAATGCTTCCCATGTACTGTTTTATTGTGTTTGGCTGGTTTGTTTCACATAGGCAGTCAGGCTGTCCTATGACGATGCCTTCTTATCCGCCACACACAGCACCTGAAAGCTGCCTGTCCCTGAGCAGCACAGGACTCACTATCTTATCATCCCCAGGTGTCCGAAGGTGACAAAGGGTGGGTATGACACTTTGTGAAGGCCTGTTGTGCCTGTGGGTTTCTACTCACAGGGTCCTTGCTCCTCCCCATTCAGAGGTCAGCCCAGCAGCACACTTACCCAGGGAGACACGGGCCACACTCAGCATCGTTTTCCATGTCCCCCGGTGTCAGCACAGTGGCCCGGAAGAAGCCCTCACAGTCCTTGTGGCGCCTGCATATCTGGTAACCTCCTTTGGAAAACTTCTCTGCAGGGCAAGGCACACAGCCGTAGTCATCGTCTTTGGTGCCGTATCCACAGGACTGGCCAGGGAGGCAGAGGATATGAGAATACAAGAAGTGACTACAGAGGCCTGCACAATGGCATGCTGGCAGTGTCCACCCTTGGCTGCCCATACTACAGTAGTTGTAAAGTCCTATCTTCCTCGGGCCTTTCTCTAAGTTTGCTCCTGTCCACCTTCTGATGGCTTAGTGACATGTCCAGCCTCAGATGAGGTCCTTTAAAGAGGTCCAGTGGCTTCCCGGAGTGCCTCACTCTGGGGACAAACCCGGAAGCCTGAGTTTCCTCAGAACTCTGCAAGAACCCCAGATGCTGCTACCCCAGACGTTTTTCTGGTGCTCCAAAGAGCATGTGGGCTTAGCTGTTCCACAGAATGGGAACCCAGAACTCAGAATGGATGTGCTATTCCCGGAGAGCATTTCTGTCTGCTTCCAGTTCAGATGATCAGCCCAACAGGGCAGGACAGGACACTTTTTTTTTTTTTTTTAAAGAATTTAGAACCATGTGGTGGTGGCACACACCTTTAATCTCAGCACATGGGAGGCAGAGGCAGGCAGATCTCTGTGAGTTTGAGGCCAGCCTGGTTTACAAAGTGAGTTCCAGGACAGCCAGGGCTGTTACTCAGAGAAACTCTGTATTGAAACCCAGCCCCTACCAAAAAAAAGAAAAAAAAATTCAGAGTGCCTGATAAATAAAAATGCTGGAGGGTACACTGGGCTCTGCAGCTCATACCACTCAGCCCTGGTGAATGTACCTTGGTGACCTCTTGGTGACCTCAGTAACAGTTTAGGAGGATGGTTTTTTGAGTACACCCCTACCTCCTGAGAGCTCAGGGACATAGGCTGGTCTGCTGTGGGATGTCTTTCTATATGCTGTGAATATGTGCTGCTCTCATTGGTTGATAAATAAAGCTGTTTTGGCCTATGGCAAGGCAGGATAGAGCCAAGTGGGAAATCTAAGCAGAGATACAGGAGAAGGGCAGAGCTGGGAGACGCCATCCAGCCACCCAAGGAACAACATGCCAGGAGACAGTCATGCCACAGCCACATGGCAATACTTATATGACTAGAAATGGGTTAATTTAGATGTAAAAGCTAGTTAGTAATAAGCCTGAGCCATCAACCAAACATTTATAATTAATATTAAGCCTCTGGTAGAACTGGTGGGTTAGAGAGAAACCTTCATTACACTGGTTCTTACCATATAGGGCTCCTCTCCTGGTCTGCAGGGAGGACATTGGTGACACAGCCCTGTAGTCTGGTTGTGATATTCATTCTCGCCACAGTTGGAATCCTCTGCCTTGGCTGAGCACATCAGGGACACCTGCCACAGAAAAGGTGTTTGGCCTCCACAGCTTCTCAAGATGCAGTTGTTATGTGGGGACAGTCCCCAGAGAGCCCGAGGTTGGCCACTTCTGTCTCCCCCCGCCCCATCCACAGCCATCCTTACAATCACTCCCTTCTGATCCTACTGCCAAAATTCATCTTCTTCCCACATCTAAGAGAAGCCTTGGATTCTCTTAAGGTCATGAAGGAGGCACCCATTCTCTTGAATCGCTAGACATCTAGGTATTACAGGGGCTGGTCCTTTGGTCTCATGGTGTCTCAATCCCCACTGCCAGGCAGGACTCAAAAGGGCAGGAACTTTCCGATCTTTTTTAGCAGTGGGCCATCACTTAGGCTAACACGTCACTGCTAAGCACTGAGAGACATTTCTATCTACAAATACTGTGAAGCAAGTGCCAGGTAAATGGTCCAGTTAGAACTAGGGGTACCATCGTCCCTATTCCCTCCGCCTCATTCTGACAGCTGGGTGGAGGAGGCTGTAGGAGCTCTGAGGTGGGACAGCTAGTGGAGGTTGTGACCTGAGGGGCTGAAGTAAGTGTGCAGTGGGAGAGGCTCTCAGAACAGCTTACCACCAGCACCGGGAGCCAGGACATCCACTTGCAGTCCCCCATGTGGGCCATGATCTTCTGGAAGTGTACCTGAAAGACATACCACATCAGCATCAGGTGGTCCAGCTGCCTTCATCTTCATTGCATCTCAGTGGATGAAGGTAACTTCCAGCAGACATCATGGGGAAGGGCACACCCCAAAGAATAGAGTCTATAGACGGAGGTGGTGCACACCTTTAATCCCAGCACTCAGGAGGCAGAGGCAGGTAGATCTTATGAGTTCAAGGCCAGCCTGGGCTACAAGAACCAGTTCCAGGGCAGGCTCCAAAGCTACACAGAGAAACCCTGTCTCAAAAAAAAAAAAAAAGTCTATTCTTTCTCAGTCTGTGGATCATGACTCTTTTGGGGCTCAAATGTCAGATATCCTACATATCAGATATTTACATTATGATTCATAGAAGTAACAAAATTGCAGTTATAAAGTAGCAACGAAATAATTTTGGGGGTCACCACACTACGAGGAACTGTACTAAAGGGTCACAGCACTGGGAAGGTTAAGAACCACTGGAATAGACAGACTCTAGGCTAAGCTTCAGGCTGATGGTCCTGAAGGCAGCTCACATACCCTCTGCAGCATCACACTATGCCCTAGAAAGAACCCCTAGAGGGAAAACTGAGCAAATGGGACCTGTTGCTAAGCTGGGGGTTAATGCAAGTCGGCCAGGGCCAGGGAGGCCTGGAGCACTTGGACGTTCGGCATCTATGCCCTGATCCCAGCAGATTTTAGGTCCTGCTCAGTCTGGGTTCTAGAAGTAGAGTGCACATTTAGAAGAAAAACACCCAACGTGCAAGCATGTAGAGAAGATGCAGGTAGGGCCTGTATCTGATGAGCTAGGAGTGTTTCCTTCCTGAGCTGTCCTGTCCAATCTCCTGTCTCCTTGTGGAGCAGAAAGTGTCCACACTGTTTAAGAAGGGTTGATGGGATCTAGGCAGGGTTCTGAAATGTCATTCTTATTTATCACCACAATAAACAAACAACAGAATTCCAGGCTGGGGGTGTAGCTCAGTGGTTAAGTACCCCCTCCCACGCCTGCATGTGTGAACTCCTGGGTTTGGCCTCTAGCCCTGGGACAAGAATATAGGTGCTTCAGTTCCACACGGGGCTTAACTGCCCACGGTTGAGTGACAAAGACTTCATACAGAAGACCTCCCTGGCTGTGACTATGACACTGTCTGTATGCACAAGAGTTGGGTCTTTGTAACAACTAGCCTTACAGCAGAGACTGTGTTTGGCGGGAAGTAAGAGAGTAGAGGCAGCCATGAGAATGGATGGTTTAGCTCTACTCTGAACTTCATGACTAGAAAAAGACCCCAGGGCTATTTATTTCACTCTGGGGAGAAGTGTGTTCCCAAGAGCTGTCTGAAGATGAGTGTTCTGCAATAGTCTGGGGAGACCCGGCCAGGGTAACTGGCAAGGTCTTGAGGGACAGGGTCTGGATCGTCTATGGGCTCAGGTACCTCAAGTTTGCCCTCACACATCACTGCTGTGTACTGGGTGGCCTGACAGAAATGGCCAGGCTTCTAGACTCTTTTGCACCTTAGTCCTGTAAGGCAAGATGAAAGCGCTCAGGTTGCCCTCAATTGTGAACTTGTTGGGTGTTTTCCTTCTGGCAAGGAGCAAGCTGGGGCAGGCAGCAGGGGAGGCAGTGAGACCCGGTCTAGAGGCTGAGAGGATGGCTAGAGCCCTAACGGGTGGGGTGGAGTGGAGGCAGTAGAGGTCAGAAAGGAACTTCGTCCTCATGCACACTCCTGCCTTAGGTCCAAAGCTCTGACCTTGCTTCGGGACAGTGGGTTTAGCTGGGATGCGTTTCCATCATGACTGTGGATAGGGCCAGAGGCTCTGGGTACTGGAGGCCTTCCAAGAGGCATATTAATGGTTTCTAATTTAATTGATGTCTAATTATAGCAGATTCTTGGGAGCTTCCCTGAAACATGGGGAAAGTGCTGGGCCTCTACACTTTGGTGTTAGCCTAGAGCATTTATGGACAGGCTCATTAAAGATGTGCCCAATAAAAGTAGGGTCAAAAGGAAAACAAATAGACAAAGGTAAACAAAAAGCTAAAAGCATCTTTAGTGCTTTGCCCACACTTATCCTGGAAGGTGTAAGGTCTGGGTGGGAAGGGGTGGCCCTGTGGTCAGTACTCTCCTGAACCTCAAGAGTACAGATGGACGTCAGCCCAGCTGGGAGGAAATGGGGCTCAGCTGCTCCCAGCTGCGACATCCCATCACTTTGGGGAGCCCCAGTTCCCCACACTGATAGAGGTGCAAGAGCTAGGAGCCAAGAAAGCTGCCTTCAACCTGGGAGGATCACGACTGGGCTGGTGATGGTAACTGCATCTCTTCCTATCTACCTGCAAGCATTGGTCAGACGATCAATGACCCAGACCAGGTCCTGCAAAACTGCATCCACTGGTAAATAAGTCACCAGTCCTCATCAGCCTGTCCACATAGCCCATTGGAATCCAGTAGCACTGGCCAGTTATCTGACATCTGGAACATTTTTCATAATCCAGCAGAGACCCCGAGGCTGGGCAGACCGCACCAGCCATGTCTGCTGTCAGTCCTGGGCAGGAGGGGCTACCACTGCCTCCTTAGCTGCTCCCCTTCCTTCCCACCCTCTCTACTTCTCTGCTTTCTGCCATTCCCACCTCCACACAGTCTCCACCAAGAGTGACAACGCGACACTGTGGGAATGTCAGCTCGTGAACTTGTGCATCAAACCTCAGACTTCATTTTTATTGCCTCCATAGAGGCGGGCTCAGTTCTTACCTCTATGCTCTAGGTCAGGAAATGGAAGTGCCAAGAGGTTAAGAACCTGCCTGAGATGTGACTATCTCTTGTTTCAAGTCCCTACACTTTATTTATTTGTGGCACTGGACTGGAGCAGTGGGACCTATTTCATGATTGTCTCTGTGGCATCTATAGGTTGGGTCTGCATAGGCCCTGTGAAGGAGTCCATGGATGGTGGGGAAGAAGAGATCATGCACCCCTGACCTTGAACTCAGGCCCCTGTTCCTGCCCCTCAGTCTGACCTGGTAATTTCTGCACATGGCCTCCCTGTGGCTCCTTCCTCATTGGCATTCCGTCGCCAACATTGAATGGTGTGACCTCAGAGATTCTGGGCCAAAGAGGGTCTTCTGGCACAAATGTTCCTGAGACAAAGTCCTCATGGTCCTTCCAAGATTCTCCTGTCTGTCTTTTCTTCTCTCTAGATGGAGGTAGAAAAGCTAAACCCCTCATCTGCTTAAACCTAGGAACATCATGGCTGTGTACTGTAGGTGGCTGGAACCGAGGACTGAAGTTTATAATTAACTCATGGCCCAGACAAGTAGTTGGCCTTCTGTCAAGAAACTCTCTCTCCATAAGGCCTAAATCCCACTGACAAGCAGTGCTTTAAACTGCTATGTGCCTGGCAGGGGACAGAAGGTTTAGGTGGCTCTTGAGACATGTGTGGTTCGCTAAGCTGGAGTCCTCAGCAGAGAGCGGTCATTTCTTGAGTGCTGCTTTATCCGTCAAAATATTTCTGAACTGTTCCACCTTGACCATACTCTGGGATACAGGCTGGGACCAATTCCTTCCCTCCAGGCAATATCTCGGGGGTCAGGAGGTCATCTACAGTTTGGAGACTAGGGGTCCATAATGCAGCTGCAGTCAGGAAGCCCCACTGATTCACAAGACAGGTTTCTTCCTTCAATGCCATTCCTGATGCTGACCAGGGATGCCTGGGAACTCTTGGGGCAGAGCCGGGAAAAGGCACATACTCAGCTTGCAGCAGCCGATGCCCTGCCCATCCTCAGAAGCCCATGTCCCATTCCTATGGAGAGTGAGACAGATGCGGACCTACCTAAGTCTTGCAGGGGCAGGGAAAGTTAACTTGCGAAGGGTAACCTAGGACAAGCAGAGGCATTTTGAAAGCCTCAGTGTGAGGGTCTGGGTGTGGTCTCTCAGGAGCCGCTGGCTGGAAAGCTGAGAGAGAATTAGCTGAAGGCAGAAGGTTGCAGTGGGCTTGTGGAAAGGGTCTCTGGGTCAGCAACTTTGTCTTCACAGTGAAGAACTGGTTTCGAGGAGGAAAAATTTGCTTCAGCTCTTGGTTTCAGAGATTCAGTCCATCAAGGCAGCGGGGCCGTGGCAGGATGGAGCAACCATGTGGGAAGCAGAGCCTGCAATTGCTGGCTTCTTCTTCCTCCCGTTTCGTCCTACCCCTAGGCTATGGGGCGATGCTGCCTACATGCAGGGAATGGCTCTTCTGGAGTTAGCGCTTCTCTGGGGATGCCCTCAGACACACTGACGAGTGTGCTTCACCCATCTCCTTCTCAACCCCCAAGGTGACAATCAAGACCTAAGCCCATGGTCTTAGGGTTTCTGTTGCTGCAATAAAACACCGTGATCAAAAGCCGTGTGAGGAGGGAAGGGTGAATTTCACCTCACAATTCTCAGGTCATACTCCTTCACTGAGGGAAGTCAAGGCAGGATGCTGGAGGCAGGGCGGATTCAGAGGCCATGGAGGGATGCTGATCACTGGCTTACTCCTTATGGCTTGCTTAGCCTGCTTTCTCATACAACCCAGGACCACCAGCCCAGGGCTGGCACTGCACTCAGTGGGATGGGCCCTCCCACATCTGCCATTAATCAAGATAATACCCCACAGACTTGCCTACAGACTAATCCTAGGGAGGCATTTTCTTTTCTTTTCTTTGTTTTTTTTTAAAGATTTACTTATTTATTATGTATACAACATTCCTTCCATGTATGCTTGCATGCCAGAAGAGGGCACCAGATCTCACTACAGATGGTTGTGAACCACCATGTGGCTGCTGGGAATTGAACTCAGGACCTCTGGAAGAGCAGGCAATGCTCTTAACCACTGAGCCATTGTGAGCTCTGTTACCTGCTAGCCAGGGGGATGCCATGGTTTCTTACCCGGGCGCCTGACTATTTAGAAAGACAATAGCCGAGGTTTTTGCTCCAGCCTCTCTGATTCGTTTGTAGATTGTCTCAGGAAAGGTGGCAATTTCTGAGCTGATGTGTGAATGGGAATGTGTGTGGATGAAAGAGTTGCCCCGGAAGAAAGGAGAGTTAGAAAAACCCCCAAGAAGGAGGAAGAAGGGACAGAGCGAGAAATAGAGATTAGAAGGAACAGAGCAGAGCAGAGAAATATAGAGCAGTGGCAGAGAAGAAATGGTTTTAAGAGAGCCTAGAGAGCAGAATGATTTTTAAGGAAATACAATAAAAGCAAGGCCTCGCTAAAGAAGGAGAGAGACTTTTTAAACTGTAATGGTGTGAAAGCCTGTTTCTTTCCGTGCGTCTCTGAGCACACATTTGGGGAAGAACATCAGTTTCTATGTTGGGGCAACGGTCCCCGACAAGCCATCTCTCCAGCCCCCGGGAGGCATTTTCTTAACAGTGGTTCCCTCTTCTCAGACAACTCTAGTCTGTGTCAAGTTGACCCAAAATTGGACATCACATCCATCACACTCGTGGCAGAGCAAGGGTGGCAAGATGACTTTCCACGGTAGTTTGAGAGGGGGAAATCCAGGGAGGAAATAGATGTCACAATGCGACCCAACACACACACACACACACACACACACATTCACATACATACACACACATGCATGCACACGTGCACTCACACACATGACAAGTGTTTCAGGAGATATATAACTGCAAAGTAGTCTGATACATGCTGTCCCCTTTTGGGGTCCTATTAAAAAACCACGGTTGCAGCTCAGGAAATTGACTTCATGATCCTAAGCCCTAATTTGGAATCTGAAAAACACAGGTTCCGAGAGGGGGTAAACCATGAGGGAAGGGCAACCAGAAAGGACAGGTGTAGCTAGATCTGGAGTAGAGCCAGATTGGGAGGCAAGGACTGGATGGGGGGCGGTGAGTCTGGAGTAACAGATGCTAGAGACAAGAACCGGGAGATGAGCAGGACAGCAGAGTCCTGCACCACTGGCAGAGCTCAGGGATGAGTGCACAGACGCCACTGGGCAGGACACAGAGGCGTGAGAGAAATCCCTCAAGAGGAGGCTAGGCAGATGCTGTGTGAAGCAAACACTGAAGACAGATCAGAGAGTGTGGCTGGGGGCTGTCACTAGCACTGAAGAACCATGGGGTCTAGTGGGACAGTCATGGCGAATCCCTCAGGTCTGCCCTGTCTATCTGTTCACAGCTCATAAAAGCCCCTCTTAGACCTTGGGAACTGGGCAGAGAATGGGAGAGGGATTCATCCCATGGGCTCCCATGATGAACTGCCCCAGGCTGGAGGCACTGGAGTCACTTGCTTTGTCCCCAGGACCCCATGGAGAAGGCTGGGGGTCAAGTATACAGAACACACTCCTCATAGGGGACGGACAGTGGGACAGGTGGTGTGAACAAGGAAGGTGGCGGGAACAGGGAAGGTGGCGTGAACAGGGTAGGTGGCGTGAACAGGGAAGGTGGTGTGAACAGGAAAGGTGGCGTGAACAGGGAATGTGGCGTGACCAGGGAAGGCGGTGTGACCAGGGAAGGTGGTGTGACCAGGGAAGGTGGTGTGAACAGGAAAGGTGGCGTGAACAGGGAATGTGGTGTGAACAGGGAAGGTGGTGTGAACAGGAAAGGTGGCGTGACCAGGGCAGGTGGTGTGAACAGGGAAGGTGGTGTGACCAGGGAAGGTGGTGTGACCAGGGAAGGTGGCGTGACCAGGGAAGGTGGCGTGACCAGGGAAGGCGGTGTGACCAGGGAAGGCGGTGTGACCAGGGAAGGTGGCGTGAACAGGGAAGGTGGCGTGAATAGGGAATGTGGCGTGACCAGGGAAGGCGGTGTGACCAGGGAAGGTGGTGTGAACAGGGAAGGTGGCGTGAACAGGGAAGGTGGTATAAACAGGGAGTGTGTTGAAGCTTTCTGGGAGAGGGGGACTTGGAGACAGGTGGTTTCTCCTAGGTGGGCACATAGATTCCGGCTACCCTATACTGCTCTTGAACCTTTGGGGAAAACACACCTGAGGCCACTGGCTCTCTGAGGCGGGGCCATCCTCTTTTCACTTCCTAGCCTCATCTATGGGTGATGCTGGAACACGGACGGGGTGGTGGTGGTGGTGGTGGTGGTGGTGGTGGTGGTGGTGATAGAGGCTGCCATTTCTAGGGTGGTCCAGACCAGGCATGTTAGGTAGTGTATGTTAAGTCATTTAATCTTGCCACTACTCTGCAGGAAGGGACTCTCATAACTCCATTTTACATACGTAGTAGCTCAACACAGAAGCTGAGCAACTTGCCCAAGGCTGCAGAGTAAGGGGCAAAGTTTGGATCCGAACACACATAGTTTGGGCAGCATCTGCTCTCTCCCACCACACCCCCGGTCTGCTGAGTGGACAAGCTCTAGGTCTAGAGACAAAACTCCGCGGAGAAGGTCTGCAGGAGCGAGGGTAGGCATTCTGTCCTCCCCTAGCCTGGTACCTTCATAACTCTATTTGAGGGGCCACATAACCTCTTCTATAATATTGGAATAACTAGGCTCCTTATCCCGCTGAGTGTTCAACCTAACAGGGCTCAGAAACCCTGTGAGATAATGGGGTTAGGACAGTGGAGGCCATGGCATGCCTGTGTGCCAGCCTCTCAGGTTGGAAATATGTGATATGCTAAGTGAGGCCCGGGAGTCAGCACCATTAACACAGAGCCTTTTCTTCCATGGTCTCCAGTCAGCCTGGATGTTCAGACAAGGATGTAAGCACAGGCCAGGCCAGGTCACAAGGGACCCACACCGGTGTTCTCGGGTTTGCTGCTCCAGCTGGAGCCCCAGGCTCCACATCGTCGGTGTCTCCTAAGAGATGCAGTCTCTGGCCCAGACCTGCTGTGTGGGGGTCTGCATTTCCCCCACATCTGTGGCTTCTGAGCACACTGGGGTGTGAGAAGTATCGTCTGAGTGACCTCCTGGGAGCAGGGTGCAGGGTGGGAGGAGAAATTTAACATTTAGCTAAGGCTTACTCTTCCTAAGAATTCAGAAAGAAAGGCTGCCGTGTCTCTCTCCACCAAGTCTGCCGGTCAGCAAACAGCATCTCCCAACTATATCCGGCAGTTTCCTTAATTTTGTTCATGCACACATGTATCCGTCCATGTTTCTGTATAGCGGCTATAAAATTGTGCATGCTGCTGTCTTATAGACCCGGGGGGAAAAGAAAAAGAAAGGGTTCCTATTTGAGGAGAAATGCACCAAACACCAAATTACATAGGAGTTTATTTACATCGTCTCAAGTCCTCTCCTCAGACGACTGTCTTGACCGGCAGCTTGCCTCTGTTCTCTGAGGATGGCTATCCTCCCTACTGGTCGCTATTACCGGGGTAGCCCAGTCTCTGGGGCTTCATGTTCCTCTGGCCTGCGGGACCACCCTTGAATGAGGGTACATTCTATCCCACATCTATCGACCTCAACAATGTAGCCCTGCGGGGTGAGCAAACCCAGAGTCACTTTTCTATGTGTGTGGGCCAAGGTGCCTCTGTCCTCCATCTTTTTCTGTTCTACACACTTGAGTACCTGAATTAGGCAACTCCATGTTTTTGTTTGGTTTTTTTTCCCTTGTTCTCACCAGGTTGCAGGGACTAGAATCAGAGGTCTGGTCATCCCTGCATCCCCCCAACCCTGTGACACCCTTAGGGGGCCATGATGGGAAAGAGATGAGGCTGGCAGCGGGTTCACAGGGCTCCGCTGTGGAGCGAGTTCACAGGGCTCCGCTGTGGAGCGAGGCCAGGTGCTGGCAATCAGCCTTGTGTGGGAGGCAGCTGCAGGGCTAGGTCCTCTCCCTCCCACCATTCCACTCCCCCCCCCCACTTCCCCACCTCGCCACCTCCCCACCTCCTTCTGCAGGAGGAGCCTGAGGGGAGGCTGCTGGTGGCCTCCTCAGGGGCTTTGAGATTCTCTGATCTCCCAACAGGCCCCAGTTCTCTCTAACAAAGATAGATGCTCATTCCCACCAGAAGCTGGGTTCTTTATCACACAACAAACAGCACTTCCGTTCCATGATTGATGACACGGAGGGCACCGCTAATTGCTGTTCAGTGGCGCAGGGATGAACTCATCCCCCTTTCGTGTTTCTGGAAAATCTGCTTTACTTCCGCTTCCAGCCCCTCGGGCAGGGTCTTCCTACCGCACTTGGTGCGACTGTTCCTCTGGCATAGGTGTTCAATGACCGTTTAGAACCAGGAGCCCCCATTTCTTCTGGGACCCACAGCAAGTGAGGCCACCTATGGCTCTGCTAGAAAAGGACCCGCATGGCCACATGGCTAGGGACACACAGCCCAGAGCAGAAACTTAGTAGACTCATCAAGCAGAGGGACAGAGAACGAAGCTGAGGCAGAAACGCTTGAGCACAGAGCATTGGGTAGGTGGAGGGGCACCGGGTAGGTTGGGGGGCGCCGGGTAGGTTGCGGGGCGCCGGGTAGGTTGCGGGGCGCCGGGTAGGTGGAGGGGGACCGGGTAGGTGGAGAAACACCGGGTAGGTAGCAGAGCACCGGGTAGGTGGCGGGGCACCGGGTAGGTGGCGGGGCACCGGGTAGGTGGAGGAACACGGGGTAGGTAGCAGAGCACCGGGTAGGTGGCGGGGCACCGGGTAGGTGGCGGGGGACCGGGTAGGTGGAGGAACACTGGGTAGGTAGCAGAGCACCGGGTAGGTGGCGGGGCACCGGGTAGGTGGCGGAACACTGGGTAGGTAGGGTACCAAGAAGTTCAAGCCTTATCTATCACACACACACATAGAGAATTAGGCACCATCATTTATTACTACACACAGAGGTCTTCACACAGAAAGTTCTTGGTGACCTCAGTGCTGTGGGAGGTCATCTGGCTTCTGCTGCCTCTCAAAGGCTGGGGACATGTCTAAGTGTTCTTTCAGGGGACACCTGTACTTGGAAACACACAAGTACATGCACATAGATAACGATGGATGTGTTCTGAAGAAATTTTTCTTATGCGGGAAATTGACCGCTCATGCCCAAACCTAGATGGTACGGTCTGGCACAGCAGGCTGTGGTGCAGCCTACTGCTCCTAGGGCCATGGTGGAGAGAGCAACTGGACGGTGTCCAAGCCTGGTGTCAGTGGAATGCAAAACACTGCTTCTCAATAAGCTGTATTTCTCTGAGTGAAAGATTTATTTCATTTAATTTTGTGTATAGGCGGGGTAAATGAGTTGGAGCGTGGATGCTCACGGACCCCATAAAGAGCATGGAATCCTCCAGGTGCCAGAGTTGCAGGCAGTTGTGAGCCACTAGACATGAGTGCTGGGACCTGAACCTGGGTTCTCTGTAAGAGCAGCACACACATTTAATAGTCAAGCCATCTCCCCAGCCATTAACCTGCTCTTTAATAAGTAAAGGATGTGCCCTCTAGAACAACAATTAAAAGCTAATATAGTAAATGCATAAGCAACACAGTAGCTCATTATCATCAGCAGATGGGAAGTGTCGAAGATAATTTTACTATGTGTTTTCTCTCACACAGCTGGCACCACCGTAGGTTTGTGTACGCCAGCGTCACCACAAACACACGAGGAATGTGTTCTGCTACAAGGTTCGCGTGGCTGCAATGCCACCAGGCCACAGGAATTTCTCAGCTCCATTATAATCTCACAGAATAACTGCTGTATGTGCAGTTTGTTGTTGTTCGTTGGTGTTGCTACTTGACTTGCCCGTTTCCCTTCCTCCCTCCCTCCTTTCCCGCTCTTTCTGCGTGTGGGCACACAGGGCTTTTCTCTCACACTCTGCGTCTCCACCAGCCCATTTGTCCATCACAAAGCATTGGAGTGCCTCCTCTAGACAAGACTGAGCAAACAGGCCAACACTGTCCCTGTTCTGGGAGCACTTCACAATTTGGCAGAAACCACAAAGGCTAACACAACTCAGCAAGATAAACACTGAGGGGAAGGATGATGGATTTAGTGGGAACATGGGCGGGGGGAGTAGGGAAATGATCCGCTTAGGAGGTCAGGAAGACTGTCCCTTGAAAGACAAATGGGTAGGCATTAGCTGAGTCACAGTGGGTAGGTAGAGGAAAACGAAGAAGAGGGTGGGCCACAGCCGGCATGTCCCATTCAGCAATGGGAAGTCCTACTACGTCCTCTCCAGGGTCACCACTCTGTTTCCTTCTCTTGGCAGCAGGTAAATTAATGATTTCCTAACTGTGTTCCCACTAAATCTAGGGCATCTTGTTTTATGTCATGGAAATACTTGTGCCAAGTCCCATCAGCTCTTCCTCATTTCTTTGCTCTCACAGGCTTCAGATGTTTGGAAAGCAAGGCCTCTGCCTATCTTGCCATCATGACACCAGATATCTCTCTCAGAGGGCTCTTCTAGGGAGCAAGAAGCTGGCTGGCAGCTGGGTGGTAGTGGCGCACGCCTTTAATCCCAGCACTCAGGAGGCAGAGTCAGGCAGATCTCTGTGAGTTTGAGGCCAGCCTGTCTACAAGAGCTAGTTCCAGGATAGGCCTCAAAGCTATACAGAAACCCTGTCTCCAAAAACAAAAACAAAAACAAACAAACGAAAAAATCTGGCTGGCCCCAGTCATGCTGTATAGAGAGAAGGCCTATTGGCACAGCTTGGTAGGCATATGATCACTATTCCAAAGTGTGTTGGACAAGTAAGACCCTGGCTTAACAGTGGAGATAAAGGGCAGAGCTACAGTTGGCTGTGAGGTAAGGAGTCTCAGAGGGCTCTTGGCTCTGCTCAGATTGTCAATGTGGGTAAATTAGTCTGTTCCCACATGGATGGGACTGTGTGAAGGTTAAGGCAGGCTGAGGGTGTGTGAGGGTAGATGTGCATGTCTTCGGTGTAACCTCCGCCCCGTGTCCTACATTTCTGTCCTCTTCATTGTTCTCTTAGTCACCATGATCCCTGGGAGCTTGGGACCCTTGAGGGCCCTGGTCAGACCTGAGCCTTGGATGGGACCTTTGACGGCCCTGGTCGGTCCTATGGGATACCTGAGCCTTGGATGGGATCCAATAGCAGCCTCCAGGTGTCCTATTGATCCTCGACACCAAGTCTAATGCCATCCTCACTTAGCACAGAGCAAGATACTTTTCCCCACTCTGTGACACACTAGCCAAGGCAGGCTGGAATAAGGGCCAGCACAACCTGTGAGAAAGCAGTGCACCATGGCAGTAGCTGTCCTCAGAGCCTGCAGACTCTGGAACACCCAAAGTCTCACTGTTCTATTAGTGGCCTGTGTTTTTATATTCATATTGCTGACTAAATTAGTTTTAAATACTTGTCTTTTTTTTTTTGAGGAATCACGCATAATAAAACCATACATTTCCTGTATTCGGGGAGCAATTCTGATAATTTGTGGCATCAAACTACTGTGGTGCCATCATGGACTTCACGGCCCTAAACAAAGCAATCTTTCCTTCCTTCTCTCTGCCGTTCACCTGCCTCCTGCTCACACCCCATCTGTCACTGATCAATTTCTGTCATTGTAAATTTGCAATCCTCCTGTCCCTACTCCCCAAGTGCAGTCCTCACTG
>JAQHUG010000080.1:647240-667998 GCA_028555095.1 Dicrostonyx torquatus
TGTGGGGAAAAGGGAATACTTCTGCATTGCTGGTGGGAATGCAAGCTGGTACAACCCCTTGGGATATCAGTGTGGCTATTTCTCAGAAAATTAGGAAACAACCTACCTCAAGACCCAGCAATACCACTTTTGGGTATATATCTAAAGGATGCTCAATTGTACCACAAGGACATATGTTCAACTATGTTCATAGCAGCATTATTTGTCATAGCCAGAACCTGGAAACAACCTAAATGCCCTTTGACCGAAGAATAGATAAGGAAAATGTGGTACATTTACACAATGGAGTACTACACAGCAGAAAAAATAATGGTATCTTGAAATCTGTGGGCAAATGGATGGATCTAGAAAACATCATACTGAGTGAAATAACCCAGACCCAGAAAGACAAATATCATACGTACTCACTCATAAGTGGCTTTTAGACATAAAACAAAGAAAAACCAGCCTACAATTCACAATCCCAGAGAACCTAGACAACAAAGAGGACCCCAAGAGAGACATACATCGATCTTATCTACATGGAAAAAGATAAGACCTCCTGAGAAAACCAGGAGCATTGGGATCATGGGAGAGGGTAGAAGAGGAGGGAGGGGAGAGGAAGGGAAGGAAGTGGAGAAAAATATAGATCAATAAAATCAATTAAAAAAGATTTTGTGTTTTGTTCTTTTCTACTGCTAAGTCATGCTCCATCATACTAATAACCAAGAGCATTTTTTCTCTTTTGTTTTCTTTTTATTAAGATTACATTTTAAGAAATGGTTTGGGGTTGTTTCTGGACTGTGGTGCTGTCATGACCCAATGCCTGATGTTGAGGTTTCAAAAGAGGAGCTCCCAGATTGTGCCCATGTCTTTTTGAACTCTCCCAAGAGACAGCACACATGGGCTCCAGCCTCCCTTCCAAGACCACAGGTCAACTGGAAGACACCACATTTCCAAACTGCTTCCGAGTTTCTGAAGGACCTGTGACCGTCTTGTCTCACTGGCCAGGGAGACAAACATACAGGTTCACAAGAGCCAGGAATGAGCTGCATAGCCTCTTCAGGCAGCCATGAATGTGGCTAGAGGAAGAGAGGACAGTTTGAGGCAGTGGTTCTCAACCTCTGGGTTCCGACCCCATTTGGGGTTACACAGGGGACATCTATAGTTCATAACAGGAGCAACATTGCAGCTATGAAATAGCAACGAAAATAATTTTTATGGTTGGGCATCACCACAACCTGAAGGACTGTATTAAAGGGTTGCAGTGTTAGGAAGGTTGAGAAACGCTGGTTTAAAGCTTAATAGTGTTTGTCCAAAGCCATCCCAGCGGTGACCTTCTCAGAGGGAGAGTTGAACACAACCGCCTGTGTTGGCTCTTGTATGTAGCCACCCTCCACAAAACCTGTTGGGCCTTTTATGCATGGACTCAGAGGAGCTTGTGTGTGGCCTCTGTCCAGCTGTGCTGGAGATCTTTGCCCTGGTAGCCTCTTCTGGCTCAGGAGGGAAATTAGGCATCCAAGGGAGGCTCACTTCTTTAGTGAGTCTCTCAGTGATGTCACTCAGTGAGTACTGGGGTTAGGCAAAGCTGCTGCGCCAGAGCTATGTCCACAGAGGGGACAACAGCAGCCAGAGAGAACTTTCTTGGGCACCACCAGGCATCTGTGTGATGCGGAGCGCACAGGCTCTGTTGTTGGCAGATTCTCCGGCACGGATGCACCTTTCTACCACTCAGTACTGCCACAGAGGTGGTTGCCACTCCCTACACATCTGGCAGAGTCTATGCAGGAGATTGATCATTCTCTGCAAGTACCAATGTCAGAACTGCCTTGGGAAGCGAAGGTACCTTGCAGGTCCTACAGACGACGTGTTTGTGTGTGTGTGTGTGTGTGTGTGTGTGTGTGTGTGTGTGTGTGTGCGCGCGCGCGCGCATGCATGTGCGTCTGCGAGCTCCTTTCGATCCAGAGCTTTGGGAGCAGAATTCCCAGAACTAGCTAGCAAGGCAGCTAAGGTTGGGCTCTGGAGGGCCTGAGGCAAAAATCAGCGAAGGGGCAGGCTCAGAGTGCTGTGGGCGTGGCTTCAACGGTTTCATCCTGTCATCTACAACCCTGTGAAACCATGGAAATGAAGAGCTGCGTGTCCACTGTCTACTTTCCTGCTCATATTCCTAGTGAGGCCGGAGAGGCCAGGGTCCTCCCTCACCTCTCACCCACACTATGACCTATGAATATTTCTGAAACATTTTGCTTCTAGTACATTCCTGCTTTCTTTCCGTATCAGTTCAGCTTAACTTCCTGGTACAATCAAAGCATCCCCACTTCCCATAGAGGGTTCGCATTCAAAGAACCTAGGGGGATAATGTGGTACGGCCATTGCACCCATTAAAAAAAACAAAACAAAACCCAAAAACAACAGGGCCCCAGGCTCTACATTTAAGTGGATAGGATTTGGTTTGTTTGTATTTCATAAGTAGATGCACCCCTGATTCTGGGGTTAGGCCACACCCTCTGCCCCCACTGAGAGAAATAACCCAGCACAGGTGCTGTTTTACACAGATAACCCGGATGGAGCAGACTATAAATAGCCATTATGTGTCCCCTTCAGTGAGCACTTTGTTTTTCTATCTTAAATTCGAGTCTGAACATGAAGTAAGGAACTTGAAGATTTGGATCCTTCCTGTCAAAACCAGAGTCTTGCTCCACCGGTTTGAAAGAGTGTTCTCTGTGCAAGTACAGTACCAGGAAGGACTTGGGGAGTCCTCATACCTTGCAAGCTCAGCCAGGACCCCATAGACGGATCTGCTTTGTATCCCCTGGGCCTCTGCTGGATGGAGCGTAAAACAGGGTCTCTTCACATCCTTCTGGGCATGGGGATCAGTGGGGTTAGGTCAAACCTGTTCCTGGCGTCATTCACTCTTCATACAACCAAGCCACTCGCTAACAGAGGTAGATTATAATGCAATTACCCTCTATTCTCTTTTCTACCCCAGACCTTTCTTCAAGGTGGAGGACTGAAGTCATTGTTGAAGTATTACGTATACTTTTGAGAAAAGGAATGGAAGGGGCTGGGATTGGAGCTCGGTGGAGGGTGCCCAGCATGCATCAGACACTGGGTCTAGTCTAGGTGCAAAAAAAAAAAAAAAAAAAAAAAGCAAAGTAGAAATTGTTCCTGCTTACACAGACTGTAACTAGCCTGGAAGATCCAGAACCGGCATGGCACTGACAGTCACTTAGGTTTGGGTAAATGTGCTTCTAATGCCACCCTGGCTTCTACACAAAACTTTCAGAGCCAAGACTGGCCTTTAATGCAGTAATAGAACAGGATGAAGAGTTCTGATGTTCTGGTGCACTATGGTTGATGACAATTAGCCGATCATAAAGAGAGCTAGTAGTTAAACGTTCCCAATACAAAGAAATGATAAATGCCTGGCGTGGTGGATTTGCCAGCCATCCTGATCTATGACAGACATACTTAAATACCACTCTGTACTCCACAAATCTGTATAATTATTATGTGCTAATTAGAACTTAAAAAAAAGAAGGTCGTGGCATCTTTTCATTGACCTGGTGTGTTGAATGAGAAGAGCCCAAGCGCTTGTGTGGGTGTGTCTTGCTTGCAGGCTGGTGTCTGCACACCCTTGGAGAGATAGCTCCAGCCAGCTGTCGTAGGGGTGCTGCTGGGTCAAGATGGACCTGCAAAGTCAGTGTCCCTCAGTGACCTCACTTCTTAAGTGGGGTCCGAAGGGGAAGGCTTTCATGCGAGTGATTTGGGAAGACTGTTGGATCAGCAGTGCGCACAGGGAACCCGAAGAACGGGATTTTCTTTCAAAAGTCCACTTAGTTCACATCAGACAGTGTTGGTGGGAGCTCCCATGTTGTGCCTAACCTAATGGATTGTCATTCACCTTCCTGCTCTAGGAAGGACCTGGGTACGGTAGGGGATAGGAGGTCTCTTGCTACTATATCGACTTAGCTCTGCAGTGTTAAGTGTTAAGAGCTGGGGTTGGGGGCAGAAGGGCCATCAGAGCAGTGTCAAGAGCAGCTCAGTCCAGGGACAGGAGAAATGGACTGCAGTTCCTGTCACACAGAGCAAAAAGCTGTGCCACAGAGCCAGTTCCAGATGCTCTAGACATGGCCGAGACAGCTACCGACTCTAGAGCTTGCTCTAGAGCGAGCTCTTCATTGCTGCCTGTGTGGATGACAGCCTTGGGGGATGGGTAGCATCTCTGCTTGATAGATGTGGGCACAGCGGCACAATGAGGGCGACAGCTCTCTGTCCTGGGACACCAGTTTGGTGATTTTTTTTTTTAAAAAAACGAGTCGGCTTTCCATTTGTGCCGCTTGGAGCCTTTGACCATAGGGAGCTGTGACTGTAGCATGTGGAAGTGGCTGTTTGTGTGGCAGAGGGTGGGGTCTTCTCTGGGGACAGAGGATGAAACCAGGCATCACGGGTATGGCTGAGCCCTCCACCAGAGGCCCTGGGAGAGGCTGGTGGGGGCTCTGCCAAGGAATGAAGCAGCTAGGCATGAAGGACGGTTTATTAGGTGCTCCGCATGCGCTTCAATGCCGTCATGGTTGGAATGTCGTGGCTTATTTATCCCTACGCCAAGAGCCCTCCAATGATGCCAAAGTATTTAGAACTGAGCTATACTGGCACTACAATAAAATTAAAGTTTAAAAGCCCGAGACCTACTAGCTCGTTAAAATCCTGGAAAGGGTTGTTTTAAGACCTCTAGGGAGCTGGGTGAAAAGTTAGTGGAATGAATAAATTTGCTTTATTCGAGCATCATAAACATCGGCTACCTAGAATTCCAGAAAAAAATGATTGGAAAATAACACAGCTAAATTAAAAAAAATGAGACATATTTATTTCAAAGATCATGGGTGCCAAATGGATTAAAAAACATGGTCTGTGCATACAGCAGTCTATAAGGAAGGAAACCCTGTCCTGTGCTATGTGGCTTAAGGACAAGAGCCTCTAAACTCACAAAGACAGAAAGTCCCAGGTCCTACACTGTGTGCGATTCTTCAGTCCCATGCTCCCTTCGGACCCTGCCTGAAATAAAAGACAGTTCAGCCAAACTAGAGATTCCTGATTTGGGTCTGCCACACTGCACTTCTCAGCCTTGCTGCTGGAAGCACTAATCCTCAAGCATGAGGAATCAGCCATTTGGGAGGGCTGCCAAGTCCTCGGTGTCTTTGAGGCCACACGGCCCTCTTGGCAGTCCTCCATTCGGGGTAAGATGCGCTTCGGGTGCATGCTAGCAGCACCACCCGCCATGGCCTTCCCGCCCTCCCTTGCTTCAGCAAGGCAGGCTCCTCGGAATCATCCAGATCCCTGCCAGCACCTGCAATCAGGGCTGTTCATTGGGATGGTGGCACACCTGGGACAACAGACACAGGAACATGTCTACATCAGTCCAGGTCCTGCCCCAAGCAGGGGCTCTGAGAAGCCTGTGGATCCGTCCTGAGCCACCTGTGTGTCCTACACAGCACAGTCTCTGCCTTATGCTTCTTAAACGCACAAGCGAGATGGCTTTGGCGGTTACCAGTCTCCAAAGAGAACAGCTTTAAGACTGAGTTCTTGACGTTTCCTTCATGGATGCTGCATTCTTTTAAGAAGGAGCGAAAGTCTTTATTGGAGAAACTCCAAGGGCTTTGCTCGCATACACAACCACCCATGTAGCGTCTACTGCAAGTTTATGAAAGTTACTTCTGGGTGGGAGAATTAGGATTTCTCCCCCTTGCTTTCTTCTTCATATTTTATATACCCTGTATGAGTTTTAAACTTTTTAGCATGGACTATTTTTTTAATAAAAGCAGTAAAATAATTATTTTAAAAAGAGAGAAATAGCATTCACACATATACATACACACATATGCAGAGAGAGAGAGAGAGAGAGAAAGAGAGAGAGAGAGAGAGAGAGAATGAAGCATAATTAATAAAAACTCAGAGATAGATATTGGGGTTCAACCTGAAGACCAGAAAAGCAAAGCAGTCAGCCACTGCCTCTTACCTCGACCTCAGTCTGAAAATGGTGATCTTGTCTCCAGGAAACCTCACAGAGAGACTGTGACAGTTTTGTTTTTCAGTCACTGGTAGAATGTGGTCTGGCTGTCTTATGCTCATTGTATGGCTATGTTTGGCAGGGATGGGCCAGCAGTATTTTGAATATCAGTATGCGGGGAAGGGTCAGATTAATGCAGGAGATGCAGTGACTGTTTAATCCTTCCTGCTCCAATGCCATGTTACTGAGAGGTGGGGTAGGGCATGGTTTTTTTCCTTCATGACACAGAGGCACCAAGTCTGTCCTGTGGATGTAACACTGCCCATTTGCCATCCTCCCTGATTGAGAAGTCGAGGTTGTGCTGGCCAGCTTTATTTGACACAACCTAGAGCCATTTGGAAAGAGGGACTCTTAATTGAGAAAATGCCTCCAGCAGATTGGTCTGTAGGCAAGTCTATAGTGCATTTTCTTAATTAGTGCATGATAGGGAGGGCCCAGCACATTGTGGGTGGTGCTGTCCCTGGGCTAGTGGTCCTGGGTTCTACAAGAAATCAGGCTGAGCAAAGTATGGGGAGCAAGCCAGTAAGCAGCACCTCTCCATGGCCTCTGTGTCAGCTCCTGCCTCCAGGTTCCTGCCCTCTTTGAGTTCCTGTTCTGTCCTCTTTCGATGATGGGCTATGATGTGGAAGTGTAAGTCAAACAAACCCTTTCCTCTCCAACTTGCTTTTGGTCATGGAGTTTTGTCACAGCCTCAGTAACCTTAACTAAGACAATGGCTTTGGAACTGATGGCCAGGGCGTTGCGGGGAGGGGGATAAAAAACAACAAACACACAAAAAGCTGCCATTGGTAGGCCATGCACTTTGAAGATGCACCAGCAGCCCAGAAACTCAGCTGTTTATTATATACAGCTGAAGGAGGAGGTAGGTTTATTATATACAGCTGAATGAGGAGGTGGTTATTATATACAGCTGAACGAGGAGGTGGGTTTATTATATACAGCTGAACGAGGAGGTGGGTTTATTATATACAGCTGAACGAGGAGGTGGGTTTATTATATACAGCTGAACGAGGAGGTGGGCTTATTATATACAGTCGAAGGTGTGTTAGGTTATTCCAGTAGAGGGTTCTCTGTAAGAGAACAGTCTCAGGCTACTATCATCCATGAGGAGGAAGCTGTGGTTGATCCTTTCTGTGCACATTGTCAACAACCATACTTGACCAGGGGAAGGGCTTGTCATACCTATAGGTCCTCGACATGGCCATGATCATGCTAACAATACACATTCACTCAGGATTTCATCTGCTCCCCACACTCTCTGTTCTACTGGCACTGCCCTCAGCCCTGAGTCCTCGTTTCCATGGAGATCCCCAGGACACAGATCTCTGGTACTAAAGATGGAAGCACAGGCAGAGCTAGGGGTAAGTAAGGCTGCAGTTTGTCTCAGTAAAGGATGTCCCCACACCTTTACGCCCCTGCAGGAGCAGGAATTGTGTGTAGCTGATATATGTAGGCTCGGCTGTATTTTCTGTTATGTCTTACCAAATCCACGGATCTGGAAGGACAAATGCTGTGTTCTGGGCCTCTGTGGGCAGCACATCGATTATAGCCTGTTTCTGGGCGCTTGTTCACCAGGCTGATAAATACCTACCCAAGTATTTCTCAGTACCCTGAGGATAGAGGTTGATGACAACTGTGCATTGAGTCATCTCAGCGTCCATCTTCTGTTCCATCTAGCTTGGTGGAAACCTACTCCAATGACCAACCTCCAGCAGAGGTTCCAGAAAGACTCTGACTTTAGTAGATTGTCACCAAGAGCTGAACTGACAGTTATTTCTGATACCTCAGCAAGTAGGTATAAGATCACATAAGGCCAGGATGTCATTCACGATTCTTGTACTAGCACGTAGTGAACTTCAAGAAGATTGAAAGCAATTCAAAGCAGTGCATAACTTGATGAAAGGACGAGGTTAGTCACATTAAAATTCAAATATGTATTTGAAAGTCATTGTTTCAAATCCTTCTTATCATCTGGCTTATGAGCTTGCATAGGTATGGGCATCTGGGCAGTAGCAACATGGTTTAAAGGAGTGTGCCATGACAGGATGGGAAAAACCCTTCACCCGGACCTCCAAGTTCTTCATCTGGATGTACACTGAGGATATTATGCTAAATATATCTAGAGGCTCTTGCATTCTACCAGTGCCTGCTAGGGCTATATCATATAGTGAAGATATTTGCGAAACGTTATTGAGAGAAATGTCCCCAGGATCACCTTGTTCTAGCATAGCTCTGTGCTTTTTAATTCAGCAGACAAGCTACTGTACTGAGACTGGTGGAGAGCAGAGATGAATAAGGCTAGACACACGAGCAGGAGAGCAGGACCAAGGGCATTGTCACATGGACGCAGGAGTACCAGCTGCTCTCCTGTGGTACCATTCAGTTGGAAGAGGAGTAAAGGAGAGATCACATTGCTGGCTGAGTCCACTGAAGAGCACCTCCTGGATAAAGGCATCTGGTGCCATCTTAAGTACTTGGGGAAAAGGAGAGGGTTTTGGATGTGGTCATGATCACATCTCAGAAAGATGACAGGTGGTTATGGGTAGTTTGTTCATGGATGTGATGGGTAGCGTTTGCCAGTTTGTCACAAACTAGGATCACCTTGGAAGGGGCAACTTTCAACTGAGGCATTTCCTTTGTCACAGTGGCCTGGAGGTCACTCTGGGGGCGTTTTCTTGATTCATGACTGATGTGAGCCCACTGTCAGCAGTGCCACCTCTGGGCAGATGGTCCTAAATTGTGTAAGAAAGCAACTGAACAAGCCGTGGGCTGCAACCCAGTAAGCAGTGCTCTGACACGGCTTCTGCTTCAGTTCCTGCCTCTGGGCTCCTGCCTTGAGTCTCTACCCTGACTTCCCTCTGCCATGAATCATTACCTGAAAGTATAAAATGAAATAAATCTTTTCTTCCCAATGTTATTTTTGGGCTTAGTGTTTATCACAGCATCAGAAAAATAAACTAGAAAGTGGGTGAGGCGGGACCTCTGAGGTTCTGGGAGGTAGAGGTAGAAGGCAGTTTGAGGATTAGCTGCAAAATCTTGAATATATAGATTCTGTCTCCAGTGAGTAGGCAAGGCAGGGATAGTGGATTTCTGAGCAATGGAATGTCATGATAAAAATTGTATTAATCCTCTTTTTAAAAATAATTTCTGGTGTAGGATTTGCTTTTGCATTTTGTATTGCTTTCATTGGTTGAATAAAGAAAACTGCCTTGGCCTTTTGATAGGGCAGCCCTTAGGTAGGAGGAGTAGAAAGAACAGAATTCTGGGATAGAGAAAGCTGAGTCAGGGAGAGCCACCCGTCATGATGCTGCCAGGTCAGACACACTGAATCTTTCCCAGTAAGCCATGACCCATAGTGACACACAGATTATTAGAAATGGGTTAAACAAATATGTGAGAGTTAGCCAATAAGAGGCTAGAGCTAATGGGCCAGGCAATGTATTAAATGAATATAGTTTCTGTGTAATTATTTTGGGTATAAGCTAGCCAGGACCAAAAGCAGGCCCGCTCCTCCACATGCAACAAATTTCAATTGACCTAACTTCAGCTTACTGCCCCTTTACAGCCTTCACAGTGTTAGGCCCCTTTGTTTTTTAGTTGTAGAATTTCCTTAAAAAAAAAAAACTCACTTTTTTCTTTTGCTGAAATTCTCCATCTGCTCACTGACTGTGCTAAACTTTTCCTTTAAATCCTTAAGTATATTAAAATTAGGTGTTCTTGAGTCTTTGTTACTTCCAACAACAGCTACCTTGAAATTGTTTCTATCACCTACTTTTTAACATTATTATTATTATGGGTCATATTTTTCTACTTCTTCATGTAGCTGGAATGAATACTATTATACATAGTAATAATATTATAATGATATACTATAGGGAATCTAAAGACAAGAGTTTTATTTTGGCAACTGTTAAGTTACTGGAAGGTTCTGTTGAGCCTGTTGGGCTTGACTTTCTTTGCTAGGCCTGGACTATTGAGGTTCCTGCCTTTATCCTTAATGGATTGCTTCTATTCCTTTTCCTGTGGCATGACCTTACTGAGGGCTCAGTTGACACACCTCCTCCAACAAGGCCACACCTCCTAATCCTTCCCAAACAGTTCCAAGTATTCAAATACATGGACCCACGGGGGCCATTCTCAGTCAAACCACCACAGATACATGACAGAGTGTTCACTCCTCATACACTTGGCTTCCCAGTGCCACAAGGAAACAAGCAACGAAAGTCCTCGTTGGTCACTTAGTAGCCATGTGTTCTAGAAGATGACCTGTGTGTAATGGTTGTCTCACAGGAAACAGCTCTAGACCCTATCCCGGAGTGTCTGGCACGTGTGAGTGCCAAGAAATGCTCAGTGGGCAGGGCGGTGGTGGCGCACGCCTTTAATCCCAGCACTCGGGAGGCAGAGGCAGGCGGATCTCTGTGAGTTCGAGACCAGCCTGGTTTACAAGAGCTAGTTCCAGCGCAGGCTCCAAAGCCACAGAGAAACCCTGTCTCGAAAAAAAAAACAGCAACAACAACAAAAATGCTCAGTGGTATAATGATTTTCCCAAATTTTGGAAAATCTGGAAATAAAATAGCTAAAAAGGAACTAAAATCACAACACTTCCATTACGCACTGTGTTTGTTTTTTCACTTGCTTACACACCTTTTAAGGGAAGATTAGGATCGCTTCATTCACAGTGCTTGTGGTTTGCCTTCTCATTCCCTAGACCCGTGCTTCTCAACCTTCCTAAGACTGCAACCCTTTCATAGAGTTTCATATTGCAGTGGCCTCCTCCCCCAGCCACAAAATTAGCTTTGTGGCTACTTCGTAACCATAATTTTGCTACTGATATGAACCGTAATGCAAATATTTGATATGCAAGATATCTGATATGCTACCCCCATGAAAGGGTCATTTGACCCCTCCAAAGGGCTCATGACCCACAGGTTGAGAACCACTGCCCAAGAGCTTAATTACTATTAAATGACATTCTTTTTCCATGGTTCACAGAATTTCATTGCCTTCGTGAACCACAAATCAATGAATTCCTTAATATTTGACCTTCAGATTGGTTCCAGTTTTCGCTGTTATCAATACTGTTGCAATGAGCATCTTTGTGTCTGTATGATGGAATCCTTCCTGCAGATTATGAAAGGAGGAATTATGACGCTAAAGGGCCCAAGACGAAGACCAGAGATGTGAGACTGACACCCTTGGGCAGCGTTTAAGACTTGGAAGTGAATTGAGTCATCCGAATAGGCAGGTTCTGATAGTTATCTGTCTGTTCTGGGTCGCCGAGAACCATGAGCCCAGACACTTCGGTGATTGCTTGAGTAGAATTTCCCCGGACTGCTTCATCGTGGTCCGCCACCTTCATCTTCTGCGCTATCTCTTGCGTCATCAGAACGTGCTAAAAAACAATCCTGACGTATTATTCCCTCTGCTTTTTCTCCCCGACCCTGGACTTCTGAAATTAGGATTTCACGTTTGTGAGGCCCAGCAGGGGCTAAAGCTTTTTAACTAACTGCGCATGCGCCTACAGTTCCCTGGGTCTCAATTTCCTCCGCGTCTGAACTCTGTCTCCACGCGACCCTTTGGTGGGCTCTCTGACAGGGCAAATCCCATAGGGCGCGGTTTGAAAGCAGAGCCAATCCCTTTGAACTCTCCCCGGGAAAGCCACAGGTCTGAGTCACCGGGTTAGGAAGTCACCTGGGTAAGGCAGGTATCCACTGAGTTCATCTGACTCACTGTGTTGATTCTAATGACTGCCTTCAGAGGGCTAAGACTGTTCCAAGCAGGGAGCCAGCCGCCAGGGTCCTCTGTCCTGCCCATTCTTGGCCGCTTCCGGCCACTGAAGCGACGTTTCTCAGCCTCTGATCTACAGCCACACACCTGGATAAACTTAGGTTGAGCGGTGGAATCCTCAGGTCCTTCCAGCTGCAGCTGAGCTGTAATTGCCCGGATGTTGCGAATCATTTGATGTCCAAACTCTCTCTGTCACCAGGGCCTTCCAGGTAAGGCTGGCGGAGGGAGAGAGGCCTGAAGATCCTTGCCTTTTAATGTATCCGAGGTATTCTGAAGGGGTATTTGTTTTCCCCTCTGCTTCTCTAATTGATGCAGCTGTTGCCCGGCCTCATCTGCATTAAGCTAAATATTATGTCTTTGTAACATTTTTTGATCTTCATTAATTATAGCTCAGGAAAGCTGACAAAGGCAACCTGCCTCTTTAATATAAACAAGATTAATTGCACGGTTCCTGCAGAAAATGAACTACTAGCAGTTTAACAAAAAATGTTTGTCTTTAAGCAGCCTTTGGATAAAAAAAAAAAAAAATTAAAACTGTTACAGGAAGTGCCGAAGCTGCCAAATTACCATGCCCGCGAGCCTCGCCCTCATTATCAGACTAAATGAACGCACACACCCCTATACTTTCATCCTGCTCCAGGCCCAAGGACAAGAAAGGCGGGATTGAAGAAAAAAAAAAAAGAGGGGGGGCCTTTATTCAAAGAAGTGTCTCTGAAGTCTGGAATGCACCCTGGTGTTTGAAGCCGAGATTTATACCTGACACCTTTCCCTAAGCTCATTGTTGGGACTCGCCTGTTTTCACATCAACCGCAGACTGCTGCTGGAAGGTGCTTCAGCTCCTAACGACCATAATCTAAGATAAATACACGGGGATTGCGATCACTTTCATTAGCAACCCTGAGCTAGTCCCTTCTCCAGTGGGAAGGCCTACAACAGGCAAACGGGCTGAGGTGAGAGGCTCAGAGGGTTGCCCAGGGCAGAGGGCGGAAGGAGAACGGTGGGGGCAGAGGATTGCTGGAGGCTACGATGACAGCTCCTCCTCATAAAACCACCAAGCCAAGAGCCAGGGCTGCAGTTCCCAGGCTTGGTTCCGCCCTGAGGTCTCAGCAGGACTAAGTAGTCCGGGAGACCTGTCAGTCCAAGAGTGGGATTCTGGTTGTTTGGTTCACTGTAGCCCTAGGGTACTCCAAATGATGGATGGGGCGTGTGGGCTGTACAGGAAAAGGCACAGGGTTGGAGCAGGGTGGCAACATAGACGTGGAGGCTATGGGAGGCCCAGTAGCATCATGCTATGTCACCCTCCTTTGATGAGTCCTCTTGAAGTGGCTCTGTAGCTGGTGGCAGAGGTAACTGGAGTCCCCACCTATGAAGAACAGATACCATGCTTGTTCCCAAGGTCATGCCTGGGATATGGGCTGCAGCCAGGGAAACATTTGTGCCAACTCAAGTTCTCTGTGGCTTCCCATGAATTCCTGACTTCAAGAACATGCTGGAATAGTGCCTAATGGTGTGTCTGTGTGTGTATGGGGGAGGGGCTTGTGATACAGGGGAAGCCAAATGTCAGTGATGCTGTTAAGGCTGCTGCCAGGTCAAGCTTGGGACCGCGGCTGCTGGAACACCCTGGGTCTCAGTCCCGGAGACTTGCTTAGTTTGGTGGGTAAAGAGTTGGACTAGCAGGGAGATTTGTTTCCGGAGACAGTGAGACTCACGGGAGAGAATCCGAGCTTGCTAGCCTGTGTGAAGTAGGAGACACTGAGAGCCAGGTGCCTGGAGGCAAGGCAGGGTGGGGTGCTGCGGTACCCTCAGCTAGCACCACGAGAGTCTCAAGAGGTGGGCGGGATGGGAGGGAGCCAGATTCTGCTAGAGTCTAACCATATGTTCTTAGGCACAGAGAGACTATCCTATGGGTTCTTTATTATCTAGCAATTTGGAATCCTGCTTTGCTTATCTGTGGTATGCCAAAATCATTTAGGGTTTTCAGATTTCAAAGAGGCCTGGTTTCCATGGCAGTCACGCAGCTCAGGAGCAGTGGCAGCTACATCCTTGGGGCCTCTGGCCAAGACAGCGTAGATGGCAGTTTATGGTGGTTTGAATAAGAATGGCCCTCCATGGGCTCATATATTTGAAAGCTTAGTCACCAGGGAGTGGAACTCTTTCATAGGATTAGAAGGATTAGGGGGTGTGGCCTTGTTGGAGGAAGTACATCACTATGGATGGGCTTTGACGGTTCAAAAGCCCATGCCAGGCCCAGTCTTTCTGCCTGCAGGTCAGGATGTAGCTCTCAACTACGTCTCCTTTGCCAGTACCATGCCTGCTGCCATGCTCCCGCAATGCCTGGGTGTAACCCCATACTTGGCCAGCCTTTCCCTCGGGGACTACTTGCAAGGCTCAAGCAGCACTGGCCAACAAGAAGAAGCTGTGTCTGTCCCAATACTGACTATCTGACAAATCTGTTGCCACAGCAACCGGAACCATATAGCACACACATACACATTTAGCTGAAGGAAATGTAAGGGTCTCTAAACCAATGCTTATTTCATGAGAGTCTGTCTCCATTTTATCCCTATCACAACACTGGACTATTGAAGAAAATGCTAGTCTTGGCCCACCCACTGGAGGTCAGGGGTCACTAGTGGTCTGAATATCTTCCAGTGAGGGCACAGGTGTTAGGTGCCCGTTGACACACCCATCACATTAGTGTTCCCACAACAGCTAACAACCAGGATCGAGGGCAACTGGGCATCTGATGGAGAATAGGGTTCTGGCTTCCAAACCCTAGCCCTGCATACCAAAGGAAATTGTGGATTAGGATAATTGTCTAAATTCATTCAACTACTAGTGAGTAAATATGGCCTCAGCCCAAAGCCACCATTTGCTGGAGTGGCATCTCATGTTTGCCTATGCACAACATCACACACACTTCCTATGGCCACACACAGTACCAGGCTTGGTGATGCTGTGTTAAAACACAAATCTAGAGCTCTGCCTTCTTCAATGGTTTAATTAAAAAATCTACAAACAAGAAATCTAGGGACAACATATGTGTTGGGAGCTCATGGAAGAGCTTCCCTGAGAGAAGAGTGGTATCTACGGTGGTTTGTTGGCTCTGATAGGGATCTCAGGGTGACAACCAAGCAAATGTAACAAAATCCTGCGGGCCGCTCACCAGTGAAGGCTGTTCACTATCTCTTGAATGTCCTACATCAGAAAACTCAAGAGGCCACAGGACCCTGATCCTCATAATTTAGATCATTTGACCAAGCAAACGAGCCCCAAGTCACCCAATTCCAGTATTGCAAAGTGTATTATAAGGTTTTATAATATCCAGTCCTATCGTGTGGCAAATGTAAGATTTTTTTGTGTGTGTGTGTGAGCAAAACTATAACAAATAAACCTCAAGTTTAGTAAAACTGAAGTTCATAGGAGCTATGGGAAAAATAAATTCCCTTCACTTCTAAATATTCTTTGTTGGTATTCTAAAAATTTAGTAAAGTCAAATTATAAAAATTCTAAGAAAGCTTTTTTTTTTAAATTAACTTTTAAACTTGCGGTCATTGTAAATTTGCTTGTGGCCATCCCATATTACACCAGTGTCACCTGTCACCGTTGCCCAGTTTGCCCCACTGGGTTCCCCTGGGAAGTCACAGTGTGATAGTACTACATACAATCCCATGAGCGCATCAATATTCCCAAGCTACCTCGCAGTCACTACCGGGCTTTTCGAGGATTTCATTTCATAAAATGTAGGAGAACGAGCACCTCATTCAGTACCTGACAATCCTGGGGATCCCACAGGATGCTAGGACCAATTGGGTCTTGTGGGAAAACCTGACCCTGTGATCTAAACCCTGCCAGGGAGGATCCTTTCTCTCTGATGTTGTGAATGGGGTTGGGTGCTCAGATATGGAGGGCTGATGCGAAGCAACCCAAGCCCGCAGGAGGAGATCAGCAGCAGACAGGGAGGTGAATCGAGCCTGGGTCAGCCCAAACTCCGCGCAATTCTCGTAGCTCAGCGCAATCCTCGTAGCTCAGTTTAACATCATCCTCAGCCGCCGTCCACGTCCATCTTAGTGCAGCCTCAACCAAACCCCAGCTCAGCCCGGCACGATGTCTGGCGCGCGCACACACACAGTCAGCCCATGCCTCCCAACTCAGTCCCATCCATACCTCAGGTCTAGCACGGCCACACTCAATTCCAGCTGAGGCCAATCATTTCCCAAATGGGTTTTCCTCAGCCCGTAGTTGAGACCTATTAGGGATGTGGGAAAACTGCACTAAGGCGAGCATGCTCAAGATACTGAGTTCTTCGTGGATTCTAAGTATATACAAGCAGGAATAAAGAGACTGGTGGCTACCTCAATGAATGGCTTAGAAGGAGGCCTTTCAGAGCTTCCCCTGCCCCAACCAAGACCTTGAACTAAAAATATCTAGTTGTCTTCATAAGCCTGTTCTCAGTCTATGCCTGGAGGGGTGGAGCCTCTGAGAGACCTGGATTTTCCTGAGTTCCTACTGCTAAATGGTGCTGGAATCCAACCAGTTATGAGACCAATCCTTGTTCTATGATGCTCAAGGCAATTGTGCTCATGGTAAGCATGGATGGAGAGGAGCTGACGTGATGCTGTGTTCCTTTAAGCTGAAGAGACACAAATAGAGAAGAGAAAGGGTATTCGGACTGAGGAAAAAGTGGGAACCAAAGAAGTTCGGTTTTGGACAAAGAAGAGCTGTCGTTTAATAACCAAGTCAGTGAGCAATCGGAAACGACAACGAACAAACTAATTCTAGAAAGAACAAATGCCAGGGGACATCGGCAGGAGGGCTCCCACTGCCCCAGATCCCAATCTAGGCTAGTCACTCACGCCATGAAGGCCGTGGCCTGCCCTTCCTAGTCAACCAGAGAATTATCTGAACAGGTATGGTGGAGTCTGCCTCTAATCCCAGCTACCAGGGACACCAAGGAGGGAGGATTTTCTGGGCTAAAAGGTGTGTTCAAGGTAGGACTTGTCACTTAGTGAGACTGTCTCAAAATAAGAAGTCAAGAGAGAGATGGGATATCTCAGTGGTAGAGCACTTGACTGGAGTTGCAAGGCTCTAGGTTCAACACACAGTGCCCTGAGACAAACAAACAAGCAGGCAAAATGCCTTACTAAGAGCACTTCAGACAAAACCATTTGGGGACACTCAACAAGTCAGACATCATGGCAAAAATAAAACTGTCCGGTAACAATGCATTTACCACACGGATCAACTCATTCCCATTAGATTAATTAGGTCCTGTAAGGTTCATTTAATACTGAGAGATAAAAATGTTAATAATCTAAACCCTTTCCTTCAGTACTACAACACACCTATATTCCCAGGACTTCCTAGAAACATACTTTACTTAATATTACCCCCATCTAAAACATTTTGCCAAGTCAGAAAATGTGCATGCGGGCGTGCGGATGAGGAGTGGTCCCGGATGTTGCTGATAACATTCATCACGTTTGTTTTCCAAATCCACTACGAGAAAGAGAATGCCAACAACGAAATGCTTAGGAGAACCTCACTCCTTTGAGGAAATTTCCTTCAGCATCCCACAGGCTTCAGGGGAGCCTGGGTCTTTCCCCACACCTTTGGGCATCTGTGTGCTTTTCCTACTTCTGTGTGTGTGTGGGGGGGGGGATGACGGCTGTGGGAGGCTTCTGGTCTCCATGGGTGTTAGGTTGGCATTTGATGCTGGGGAGGTGTGGCATTTGGCCGGGGAAAAGAGGGGAGCAAAGGTTTTTTGTTTTTTTTAATCACATCACAGAAGAAACCCAAGATGGAGACCTTTCATGTCTAAAGACCCCTCCCCTACTTCAGACTCATTTGCCCAGATTTCCCTTCTATAACCAACCCTGCAGGCAAAGATGCATTTCCTGAAAACTGGAAAAACCAGGTCCTCTCAGCCTCGGATCAGTGCTAATTAAATTCAGTTGTAAAATTCAGGTCCAATTTCCTTATCTTTGAGTGACATCTTCTACCCCAACTGGGGCTCTTAATGTGCACCATGAAAACATTTGACATCATCACATCCTTGGATCTCCTGCAGTTTCTGGCCCTGAAGAACTTCTGATAAGAAAGCTATTAGCACATTCAGGTGTTTTCATCAGCCTGACTTTGAAGCGATCCTCTCCTCTTTGTTCCCTTCTCCATCCTTGTCCTGCCACAGATTAAATTTCAAACACCCAAAGGTTTATTAGCATGGCATTTTATTTTCTGTTGTTGCTACTGTTAACAGGAAAACTCCTCCTTGATGTGTTGAGGTATGCACTCAGTCGCAACTACTTCAAATTTTAAATTTGGATCCTCTTTCAAGACTCTGGGCATGGGCATGGCACTGGGCTTGCCTTCCCGCCAGAGGACAGGGATCCTCTAGAGCCGCGGTTATGTGTGGCTGTGAGCTGCCCAGGGTGGGTGCTGGCTGAGAGCATGTGTTCTTAACTGCTGAGCCATCTCTCTGGCCTCTATTCAGTGCATTTTGACTGGACATTTTTGGTTTACGACGGGTTTATCATGACAGAACCCCCACTGTAATTTGAGAAACAGCTGTGTCTTTGAATCAGATAATCTGCAGTGAATGCTTGGAGGTTGGGTGAAGATTTTCGTATTTACTAATGTCACTCCAGGCCTTTGGGAAGGGCAGGGCATTGGGCAAGCATGGAGCACAGAGCACAAAGTATGGGGCAGGGAGCACAAAGTATGGGGCAGGGAGCACGGAGCCCAGAGCACACAGCAAGGAGAAGGGAGCAAGGGTTAGCACCCTAAAAGCCTCAGGTGGACTGAGAAGCTCTGAACAGGGAAGCTGACTGGTAACACTCATGGAAGCTTCTGGTAAGAAGTCACATACCAAACCCACTGGTGTCTACCACTTCAAAGTTGCCGGGGAACTGACCTGCAGAGGTTACCTTCCATCCCCAAAGTTCACCCTTTTCCATCCCAGAAACCCCAAGGCCTCCACGTGCCCACAGTCTCCGTTCCCTGGAGAGACTTCAGTCCTTCAATTGTTCTGATTAAAGAACACTCCTGCTCTGGAGGTGGCTGTCTTTCTTTTATGTCACCCTGCCTCCAGCAGTCTCCATCTACCAGGGAGCACAGAGCAGAGCTGGCCTGAGCCTTTTCAGGATGGCCCCTCCTGGAACACAGAAATCCCATTAATATGAAGTCTCCCAGGGCCACAGTGCAGCTAAGTGGAGTCAGAGCCCGGAACATGGGTCTCAGTCATACAGGGTACATTCTCCTGGAGGTGCCGCTGAAGGCCTGCAAGGAGAAAAAGCATCTTTATTCTGAATACCAGGGGTAACGGGGCTCCAAGGCACTGAGCTCATGCATGTGATTGGAAGCTTCCTGGTTCCTGAACACTGGGGTACTAGGGCTACTGCGGTTGGTTTTCAGGAGGAGGAACTTTAGCTCTGTTGGCTCCATGGTAAAGGCAGCTGCTATCATGGATGCAAGTCATTAGCTCTGAGAGGGGGGTCCATGGTGGCGAGAGTGGGAAACCTGCCCTGGGAGAGGGCCCTGGGTGCATGTAGGACCACTGTTGTCAGCTGAACAGACAAGTGAGAGAACAGACCCACAAACAAGAAATCAAAGCAGAGGGACAGGCAAAAGACGATTTGCCCCCGACCACCAGCCGGCCCAGTGCTTCCTAGATCCAGCCTCTGTGATAACCACTGTGGGGTTTATATTTCACAGAGACGAACAGAAAAGAGAGAGAATATCAAAGGCTAGAATTTTCTTTTACTTCAATGATTGTGTTTTCCCCGAGGCTCCTGTGAGTGAACTGTGGAAAAGATGGTTTGAGGGCTTCTAGGCTGAGCAACCGGCTGTGGGGGGTGGGGAGGCTGGTGCTCTGCGGGTCTTTCAAGTCAGGGTTCCCCAGCCCTACTCTGGTCTTTCATCCCCCCCCCTTTTTTTTTTTTAAAAAAAAAAGCAGGACATTTACAACAGCGCAGCGTGCACCAGTGACTTCCTGCTTTTTCTGCCCGGATGAGGTGGTTGTAAAACTTGAAAGGAATAGGGTTATCTGTGCATGAGGAAGAGTGTGCCTTTGTAGAGAAATTTAGGATGGATTTGATCCTTTAATTGCTTCAATCTTACTTCACAGCCCGATTGTTCTCCCCTCTCCTCCCAGAGCTTCCAATAACGCAACCTATCCAGGGAAACCAGACAGTGTGTTTCTGTTTGTTTGAGGGTTTCATGGGTGGATATATACTTTTTTTTTTTTAAAGGAAGGTAAGAATCCGGCAAGATAAATGTCTCTTCATGTAACAATGTTATTGAGAACAGTGACTTCACAGAGACAAAAGATGGAAAAACCTAGAGATTAGCAAGTCTAAGTAACCTGCCAACTCCAGCTTTGTGGAGACAGAGTCCAGCCACCAATCCAGGAGCAGAGTTGCTCAGAGCAGGGGACCCCTGCCATCTCCAGGGAAGCATCAGAACTGAGAGAGGAAGTGCTGCTAAGCAGTGACATGGGGGGGCACTGTCCCCAGAGCTCCTGAGTGCAGTACCATGGCAATGCCTGCCTGGCATGGAGTTGGACTCTTGCTTTACTGCCACCCTTGCATTTAACAGCAGCAATCGGAGGGAAGCTTTGATCTTACTGTCACTGCTGGGGGACCTTTGTGATGTGTGAGTAGCTGCCCCAGCATCAGCTGAGAGCCTAGAAGGAGTGCAGAATGTGGGCAGACCTCAGACCCACTCCATCCAAATCCACCTCTAAATTAAATTTATAGGTGGCTCAAATGCACACTGAAACATGAGATGGAATGGCTTGGAGCACACACCTCAAAGCCTTCTACTTTTCTGTTTCTAACTTCTTTCTCCCCTCCCATCTTTTCCACTATCCTTCTCTCCCTTCTTTGCATTAGACATCCCTAACAACACACACGCGCATGCACACAC
>JAQHUG010000080.1:675464-702457 GCA_028555095.1 Dicrostonyx torquatus
AAAAATGAATTCCCAGGCTGGGGGCCTGTCATATGGCAATAGGGACTTGAGGACACCTAGCCAGACCATTGAGTTGCAGAGTCCAGGTAATGTGGTTGCAAATGGAGCTCTCCTGGCTTTTGACCTGAAGGCCAGGAGGATACACAGTGCTCCTCAGCTTGCTATGAGCATCAGTGACCACACACATGTCATATCCAATCACATGCTCTATCAATTTTCTTAGTACAGGGACGACACGGGCAGGCGAGTCTGATGCTCTCAACGACTTCCGGAGCCCACCCTCCTTTCACCTCAGGACATTGTGATCTCTTCCCATTTGCCTTCATTGCCCAGATAGTGCTTTAGTGAGAGGATCCGAGGGAGAACCAGAGCCCCTAATGGGAGAACTCTCCTGGGAGAGGAGTGAAGGCTTTCCCACGCTGACCTCAGCAGAGCTAACTGTGGAGTAGTAATGCATATTCACCAAGTTCTAGGCCATAGTTCTATGTATACACACACCAGACACATATGTCCACATATCACACACACACACACACACACACACACACACACACACACACGCTTGCTTGTGCAGAAGAGGGACACTTAATTGAGGAATTACTTTTATCTGATTGGCCTGTAGGCCTGTCTGTAGGGACACTTTCTTGATGAACAGTTGATGTTGGAGGTCCCAGCTCACTGTGGGCAGTGCCACTCCTGGATGGGTGGTCTTGGGTTGTATAAGGGAGAAGGCGGAGTGAGGTACAGGAAGCAAGCCAGTGCGAAGTGTCATTCCCCAGTAAGCGGCATGGTTCCTCATGGTTCCTGAATTCCTTTCCTGATTTCCCCTGGTGATGGACAGCGATTGGGACGTCTAAGGAAAGAAATGCCTTCCTTCCTAAGTCGGTTCCACTCCGCATTTTCTCACAGCAACAGACTAGAGCAGAAGGCTTTCTCTGACAGGGTGGTATATCAACCAAGACCAGAAGCAGTGCATGAAAAAGACATAGAGAAGGAGGGACAGCTACTTGAAGTGGTAGGAGGAGCGCCAGGCAGGAAGATGCAGCTGGGTGTCACTGGTGGGGAGGTGGCTTACCCAACAGTGTGCTCTATCCCCACTCATTGAAGCTGTCCCTTAACTTCAGAGTCCTGGTGGCATTCTGGGTTCCTGATATATTGATAATTGTTCCCGGGAAGACAGACACCTCAGGTAGATTTGACCGTGGAGAAGACACGGCGCATAGCTGCTGAGCCCTCGCGACTCTTAAGCTCAGCCTGAGTGTGTGTGGTCTTGAAAGGCCATGAGGCACGTTGTGTCTTGTTCAGGGGTGTGCCTACTTTTAGAGTTTAGATCTGTTATATCCCCCAATGGCCCTCACCTTGGCATAATTGGGAGGTGGTAGAACACAAGAGGTGGGCCAGGTGGGCGGTCTTCAGGTTGCTATGGTGTGCCCTTGAAGGGACTGTGGGACTCCATCTCTTCCTCTCTCCTTTCTGGCGGGTGAGCAGCTCTGCTCTAACTCATGACTCCAGTGTGGTGTGCTCCCTCCCTGATAGAGAACAAACCCATTCTGCTGTATGACCGTGGACTAGAACCTCCAAAGCTGTGAGTCAAATACTCCTTTTTATAAATTATCCCAGACATTTGATATTGTAGCTGACTAACACACCTACCTTATTTCACATAAATCTGCCCCAGCATCCTCTCTTAGGATGGTATCTCTGCCCAAGCAGTATACCAACCACAGCAGGACATCCTCAGCCTGACTTTGGAGATAAGATAGTCACCGAGGTTGAGGCAGTCCCGGATCATCGTCATCTAGGGTGATTCTAATATTGGTATTTGAGAACACGCCCACCCAAGGCTGCTCTCTGCCTTGGGGAAGTGGGGGACTGAAATCAAGACTTCCACTTTCTGCTTGTGTGACTTGCATTCTCTAGCCCTAAACAAGATGTGTGAAGGCCTGAGAAGCCAGTAGAGTACCTGCTGATGCATCCTGGGAGTTCAGTGGTACCCAGGACTGTAGACATTTGTGTAAGGACAAATTTCCCCCACAGCCAAGTATTTATAGCACAAAACTCAATCTCAGTCCAACCTGTGGCATCCCACATCCCAGCACTGGCCTCAGTGGAACCATCCTCAAGCTGAAGGCTGTGTCCCTGAACTCTGATGGCGAGAGTTCTTGGGCGTGTTGCCGCATCGCTGGAGCCTTTCTTTTCTGGGGAGGGTGTGAAGGAAGGCAGGGAGACTTGAGACTTACTACCAGTCAACAGAGGGCTGCAGACGGATTTTCACACACAGGGCAGCTCAGCCAGAGCTGTTCATGGTTCCTCCTATGGGCTTGCGTTTTTGTTAGTCTGGGAATCGTATCAATTCCACAGAAAGTAGGGACAAATCTTTCATTTCTTTTAGTTTTCACCAAATTCTGAGCAAGATTGGAGCTCTCCATTCTTCAGTGGATGCAGAAACCTCATCTCCCAGGTAAGCTCGGGACTCTGCCTTCCTCTGGGCCACCAGGGTGACCAGGAAAGACGGCCACCAAAACTCACTCTTAAGCTCACGACTCAAGAGTCACATTCTGAGCACATTATGATGAGAACCTAGGAAGGCTGTGGGACCCTCAGGGCCTTGCTGAGAACAAGAACATTTGGGAACCGAACCCATGTCTCCCGAGGCCCCTGCTTTGGTTTATTGTTGGTGAAGAAGGTGAGCAGGTCCTCGGAGAACAGCCTTTGTCAGTGTCTGGATCCTGCTTATTCTGTAGACACAAGGAGGAGCCTGACGTTCTGCTCACTGTTCCTGGTTTTGCAATCCTCACAAATTAAATATTTGCCTTCAAAAGCAACAACTGTGATAGCATCAGAGTAATATTCTAAAGCACCGTTTCCTCACACGCCAAGTGCAGAATCTAGGCAGTCGCCTGTGGGTGGTCTGTTTGGATAATGGTTTTCACGTGGAAACCTCAAATTGGAAACGAACTGGAGGGCCTGCTGGAGAAAGTGAGGTGTCCTGAGAGGGAGGCGCCCAGAGATGACTTGAACCAAGAGTCTCTACTGAGTGACGCTTCCTTGCCCAGTTTTCTGCCTATAAAATGGGGAGTAATTGGTAATTACTCCAGAAGGTGACTGGGATGATTTGGGGGCCACTGTGGTACTGTGAATGCTTTTTGTGCATTCACTTTGCAGGAAGGGTCTCTCTTCAAAGCTATGTAAGAATGAACTAACACCCAAAAGGATTTTCACTTATTGGAAATTTTATTTCCTGAGTGGAAACCCACCAGCAGCTGGCAAACATGAGGGTGCAGTGGGGCCAGAGGCCAGCTGTTGACGTCCTGTCCCTCACCGTGCTTCTGGAGAGTAGTCGGGCTGTCTGCTGGGGAAGGGGTCTATGTGATGACACCAGCATGTACTTCTCCCCTTCTGGAGAGAGGCCATCTGCTGAGAAGGGTGTGACAAGCCTAATGTGTCCTCCTCTGCCCCCTCACAATGAGCAGGTGGCTTTAGAAATAGCACTTCAGTTCTTCTAAAGGACAACACCTTAAAAAAAAATCTTTACAAAATATCTTTTATTTCAAAATGTAGAGGAACAGTTTCTTTTGATATCTCCTTTAAGGGCAATCCATAGAAGACCGTGGTCTCTGAGGATGGCAGGCATCAGGTTCTAGGTGTACCTTCTGAGAAGAATATATGGCGCCTCTTTCCCAGTCCTCTGCAGAGCCTTTTGGTCGCCATGGCTCCTGCTCTAGCTCTCTCCCAAATCAACCATGATTGTCCCTTAGACTCTATTTTTTGTTGTTGTTGCTGTTGCTTCAACAGGGCCGCACTATGTAACCCTGGCCTGGAACCCACTATGCTGGTCTTGGGCTCACAGAGATCAGCCTGCCTCTGCCTCCTGAGTGTTGGGATTAAAGGTGTGTAACATCACACACCGCCTCATAGAATCTACTTTTATTTCTTTAAATCCATGCCTTTCTTGATATTTCTTAATTTTAACTTGCTTTTCTGGTCATCAGTTCAATTTCCCAATAATTTAAAAATCTTTGGAATTCTCACTTAGGAAGTGGTCAGAAGTGAACTCCACAAGAGCAAGACGACACCAGTAAAACCTAAGACCCTACAACAGCAAGACTTGAACAACCAAATATAGCCAGCTACCTGCGCTGGAGCCGGCCTGGGATGGTGAACTCCATAGGAGCAGGAGTGGATCCAGCCTAGGGACATTTGCAGAGGCAGGACTGAGCCAGTGATCTGAGCCAGAGCAGATCTGAGATAGCAAACTCCACAGGAGCAGGTAGGTACAGGGGAGCAACTGCTGAGCAAGTGGGCCAGAGCAAGTGGGCATGAGTCTGGGACCTCTGAGGAACTAGGCCTGAGCCAGGACCTCTACAGGTCCAGGCAGTGGTCTGGGACCTCCCAGGGAGTAGACAAGAACCAGAAACCTCTGTGGGCCCAAGCATGAGTCTGGGACCTCTGAGGGAGTAGGCCTGAGCCAGGTCCTCTGTGGTCCAGGCACACCTGAGCCTGGGACCTTTGATGGGGAATATCAGAGCCAGAGACCTTTGCAGGACCAACCCCAAGCCAAGGACCGTCTCAGGAACAGATCCAGACCAGGGACATTTACAGAAACAGGTCTGAGACGACAACCTAGGCTAGAGCAAGTCTGAGACAGCAAACTCCAAGGGAGTAGCACAAAGCCCAGGAGTGCTGAGTGACCTCCAGGAACACAGAGTGGCCAATGGGGTAACTAGCACCATGGCACTGACTGTACCACAAGGAACAACCATCTGATCCTTGGATTCACTGACACCTAGAAGATTAATCAACAGAATCACAGACAGCCCCAACCACACCTATTAGAGGAAAAGATGAGTAGAAAAGGTAAGAATACACACAATACCACAAAGAGCAACACGACACCAGTAAAACCTAAAGACCCCACAACAGCAAGACTTGAACAATCAAATATAGATGAAATAGAAGAAAATGACCTAAAAAATGATTTCAGGAGAATATTTGAAATTCTTAAAGAGAAAATGAGAAATTTCCTCAAAGAAATGGGGGAAAAGACAAACAAAAAATTGGAAGACATCAGCAAATCCCTTAAAGAAAACCAAGAAAAAGCAATCAAACATATGAAAGAAACTATTCAAGACTTGAAATAGAGACAATAAAGAAAACATAAGCCAAGGGAATTATAGAAACAGAAATCAAACTAAAAATCAATCAAAAGAGACAAAGAAGGACATTTCATAAGTCACTGGAAATATCCATCAAGAGGAAATCTCAATACTGAATGAACATCTATGCCCCAAATACAAGGGCATGTAAAAGAAACACTTCTAAAGCTTAAATCATACATTAAACCCTACACACTGATAGTGGGAGACTTCAACACTCTACTCTCAAAATAGACAGGTCAGTAAGACAAAAAATGAACAAAGAAATAAGGGAACTAACAGATGTTATGACTCAAATGGACTTAACAGACATCTAGAGAATATTCCATCCAAACAGAAAAGAATATACCTTCTTCTCAGCCCCTCATGGAACCTTCTCAAAAATTGACCACGTACTCGGTAAAAAAACAACCCTCAACAAATACAAAAAAAAATTGGAATAACCCAATGTATCTTATCAGACCACCATGCTTGAAAACTAGAAGTCAACAGCAAATACCAATTCCAGAAAACCCACAAACGCATGAAAATTAAACAATCCTCACCTGAATCTTCAATGGGTCAAGGAAGAAATAAAGGGAGAAATTAAAGACTTCCTTAAATTCAATGAAAATGACCACACAAGATGCCCAAATTTATGGAACACAATGAAAGCAATGTTAAGAGGAAAGTTCATAGCACTAAATACCTACATAAAGAAGCTGGAAAAATCCCACACTAGTGAATTAACAGAACATTTGAAAACTTTAGAACAAAAAGAAGCAAACTCACCCAAGGGAACCAGAAGTCAGGAAATAATCAAATTGAGAGCTGAAATCAACAAAATAGAAACAAAGAAAATAATACAAAGAATAAATGAGACCAAGAGTTGGTATTTTGAGAAAATAAAAAAAATAGACAAACCTTTATCCAAACTAACCAAAAGGCAGAGAGAGAATATCCAACTTAAGAAAACCAGAAATGAAAAGGGGACATAACAACAGACATGGAAGAAATCCAGAGAATCTTCAGGTCATATTTTGAAAACCTGTACTCCACAAAATTGAAAAAAAAATTAAAGGAAATGGACAACTTTCTGGATAAATATCACTTACCAAAATTAAATCAAGACTAGATAAGCAAATTAAACAGACCTATAACTGCTGAAGAAATAGAAACAGTCATCAAAAGTTTCCCAACCAAAAAAAGCCCAGGAGCAGATGGTTTCAACTCAGAATTCTACAAGATTTTCAAAGAAGAACTAATACCAATACTCCTCAAATTGTTCCACACAATAGAAACAAAGGAACAGTGCCAAACTCTTTTTATGAGGCTACAATTACCCTGATACCCAAATCACAGAAAGACAATACTAAGAAAGAGAATTACAGACCAATCTCACTCATGAACACTGATGCAAAAATATTAAATAAAATACTGGCAAATCTAATCCAAGAACACATCAGAACCATCATCCACCATGATCAAGTCGGCTTCATTCCAGAGATGCAGGGATGGTTTAACATACAAAATCTGTCAACATAATTCACCATATAAACAAGCTGAAAAATAAAAATCACATGATCATCTCATTAGATGCCAAAAAAACTTTTGACAAACTACATCCCTTCATGATAAAGGTCTTGGAGAGAGCAGGGGTACAAGGAACATACCTAAACATAATTAAGGCTATATACAGCAAGCCAACCCAACATCAAACTAAATGGAGAGAAACTAACAGTGATCCCACTGAAATCAGGAACAAGACAAGGTTGTCCACTCTCTCCATATCTATTCAATATAGTTCTTGAGGTCCTAGCGAGAGCAATAAGACACCAAAGGGAGATCAAGGGGATACAAATCGGAAAAGAAGTCGAACTCTCACTATTTGCTGATATGATAGTTTGTATAAGTGACCCCAAAAATTCTACCAAGGAACTTCTACAACTCATAAACACTTTCAGTAATGTAGCAGGATACGAGATTAACTTAAAAAAATCAGTAGCCCTCCTGGATACAGATGATAAACAGGCTGAGAAAAAAATCAGAAACATCACTCTTCACAATAGCCACATATAGCATAAAATATCTCAGAATAACTCTAACCAAACAAGTGGAAGACTTGTATGACAAGAACTTTAAATCTTTGAAGAAAAAAAATTGAAGAAGACACCAGAAAATGGAAAAATGGAAAGATCTCCTATACTCTTATATAGGTAGGATCAACATAATAAAAATGGCAATCTTATAAAAGGCAATCTGCAGATTCAATGCAATGCCCATCAAAACCCCAGCAAAATCCTTCACAGACCTTGAAAGAACGGTACTCAACTTCATATGGAAAAGCAAAAAACTCAGGATAGCCAAACAATCCTGTACAATAAAAGAATTTCCGGTGGCATCACAATCCCTCACTTCAAACTCTACTACAGAGCTACAGTACTGAAAACAGCCTGGTATTGGTATAAGAACAGACAGGAGGACCAATGGAACTGAATTGAAGACCTGGATATTAATCCAACACACTTTTGAACACCTGATTTTTGACAAAGAAGCAAAAAATATCAAATGGAAAAAAGAAAGCATATTTAAAAAATGGTGCTGGCATAACTGGATATCAACATGTAGAAGAATGAAAATAGACCCATATCTATCACCATGCACAAAACTCAAGTCCAAATGGATCAAAGACTTCAACATAAAGCCAGCCACACTGAACCTTATAGAAGAGAAAGTGGGAAGTACACTTGAACGCATTGGCACAGGGAACCACTTCCTAAATAGAAACCCAGCAGCACAGACACTGAGAGAAACAATTGATAAATGGGACCTCCTGAAACTGAAAAGCTTCTGTAAAACAAAGACATGGTCAACAAGACAAAACAGCAGCCTACAGAATGGGAAAAGATCTTCACCAAACGCACATCAGATAGAGGTCTGATCTCCAAAATATACAAAGAACTCAAGAAATTGGTCATCAAAAGGACAAATAATCCAATAAAAAAATAGAGTACAGACCTAAACAGAGAACTTTCAACAGAGGAATCTAAAATGGCTGGAAAGATACTTAAGGAAATGTTCAACATCCTTAGTCATCAGAGAAATGCAAATCAAAACAACTCTGAGATTCCATCTTACACCTGTAAGAATGGCCAAGATCAAAAACACTGATGACAACTTATGCTGGAGAGGTTGTGCGGAGAAGGGAACACTTCTGCATTGCTGGTGGGAATGCAAGCTGTTACAGCCCCTTTGGATATCAGTGTGGAGATTTCTTAGAAAATTAGGAAACAACCTACCTCAAGACCCAGCAATACCACTTTTGGGTATATATCCAAAGGATGCTCAATCATGCCACAAGGACATATGCTCAACTATGTTTATAGCAGCATTATTTGTCATAGCCAGAACCTGGAAACAACCTAAATGCCCCTGGGACCAAAGAATGTATAAGGAAAATGTGGTACATTTACACAATGGAGTACTACACAGAAGAAAAAAAAATGACATCTTGAAGTTTGCAGGTAAATGGATGGAGCTAGAAAACATCATATTGAGTGAGGTAACCCAGACCCAGAAAGACAGTTATCACATGTACTCACTCATAAGTGGCTTTAAAATATAAAGCAAAGAAAACCAGCCTACTAATCACAATCCCAGAGAACCTAGACAACAATGAGGACCCTAAGTGAGACATACATGGGAAGTAGAAAAAGACAAGATCTCCTGAGTAAATTGGGAGCATGGGGACCTTGGGAGAGGGTTGAAGAGGAGGGGAGAGGCAGGGAGGGGAGCAGAGAAAAATGTAGAGTTCAATAAAAATCCATAAAAAAAAGTGGTCAAGTCTACAGATCACCAGTTCTGTGTCTTATTTGTCTGCTTCATACAGTCTTGACATGATGCTGGTGAACTTGACATTCATTATGCTTGTTCTTACCCCAAATGCCTTTAACTGTGTACTATTTAAACATGTGAGACTAGGGAGCTTGAGAATTAATAACCAGTCTTTATAGCATGAGAGAGATTTACAATATTTCTTTAAAGTTGCTATTAAGTTAGAATAAAGGTAATGTATGTAATTTTCATACATACACGTCATTCTCTGTTCTGTCTAGTTCCCATTCTTTCCCCAAATAGTGACTCCTTCTACCTTCATGTCTGAACTAATACAGCCACTGTCGACAGTCTGGCACAAAACTAGAAACCAGAATTGCCAAATAACCCAGCTCAATGTGGAGCTTTTCAAAGGTAAGAGTTTTGGTAATCTTCTGCTTGTCACCAAAATGGGGACATCTCATTTTCCATCTGTTATCTATTTTTGTGTGTCTTTTCACAAAGTGCTTTATACCAGGATTAAAATGATTTGACTAAATTCTCTGTTATTTTCAGGAGTTTTATTTCAGAATTTGTCTTGTCTTTTAGTGGCTTGTATCTAGATATCAAATAGTATTTGTTAACAGTACCTTTTTTGGAAACTGTGTCTCACTCATGTAGTTTGGACTGACCTTGAACTCCCTAAGTAAGCAAGGGTGACTTTGAACTTCTGACCCTCCTTCCTCTACCTCTGAAGTGCTTGACTATGAGCATACATCACCGCGTCCAGTTTTATGTGATGTTGAGTACGGAGCCTCGGGCTTCATGCATGTTAAGAAAGCACTCTACCAACTGAGCCATGTCCTCAGCCAGCAATATGGGTTTTGAAGGATCTAGAAAGATGCCACACAGCTTGGTTTCCTTGTTCCCATGCTTCACTGCTACAGGTCATGCTAAGGCGATTGCTACAACTTGCTAGTCAAAGCTTCCGGTGAGCAGAGTTTGGCTTACTGGCTGGGAATAAAGCTTGCTGGTGCTGTGGCTGGCTGTGGCTACCAACACAAGGGTATCTTCCTGCACCAGCCCCGTCACCTCATGTGTAGAAATGGAAAAGAAAGGCTTCTTGGCTAGTCACCTGCAGAAACCTCCAGGCATATGCAGAGCCATCAAGGAGGAAGGGTCTTCAGTGAGTCTGTGTTCTGCCTGGAGAGTCAGTGTACCTCACACTATGAGAACCCAGCTATCCATAATGAACAGGGACTCTGTCCAGTGGGAAGGGAGATCTTTTGCCAGCTGGGGCTGGTTTTCTCAGTAACGTAGGTCATGCCGATGTGTGAGCAGGGCCTTGTCCCCTGGTGTGTGATTAGGATGACTTTGATAGAAATGACCCAGATGATTAATGGGTATATCCTCGTTGAATGCACATGCGCAATGGGGAAGGGAAGATGCTAGACTGAGGACAGCGCAAACTACAGGACCTTCTTCGCACACACACTGAATGAATGCTCACCCGCTAAACCCCAGCACAAAGCTGCCTCCTTGCTTTGCCTCCTTGCTTTGATTATACAGAGCTAACCACTCTGAGCAAGAACTGGTGACAGTGGTTCTCAGCTTTCCTAATGCTGTGACCCTTTAATTCAGTTCCTCATGATGTGATGACCCCAGCCATACATAGATTATTTTTGTTGTTACTTCAAAATTATCTGTATTAACAGAAGCCAAGGAATTGGGATGCCTGAACCCCAATCCATTTTGAAGGTTTCCCTTAGATCACATTAGACAGAACAATCAGTATTTGCCTGTGTCTGACACTTATTTCCTTATGACTATTAAAAGCTCCAAATCCTCTACTCTTTCCAGTGACCAAGCCTTTGTCACAGTGATTCACCAAGATCAGAACTTCAACTGTTTCTTGGGCCCCCGTGTGATCAGGACAGGAAGTGAGGAAATGTGGGACTGGGATTATCACAACCATGGCAACTGAAAGCGTATGAAGCTGTAAGTTGCTCACTCCGGCACTGGTGGTTGACGTTACAGGTCTCCTCACATGCAGAGGACAAAGGTTCTAGTCCCCACCCAAGTCCCAATTACAAGTTACATGTCTGATGCCCGTGCATGCCGAGTGCTCCATCCAACGCGACGATTAGTGTTTTCCTGGTCGTCATTATTAGCTATGTGGCTTTAGGCAGGTTGGAGGGCTTCTCTGAGCCTCAGTTCTGTAGAAAACAGGGACAGCATGCAGAAAAATGCTTCTACTGTATGAGGGTTCACATGTATGCATGTGTGTGAAGGCCAGAGGCTGCTGTCCTGGCGTCTTCCTCAATGGCTCTCTATCCACTAAAACCCCATCTCCTCTCTAAATCCAGAGCTTAGCATTCAACTAGCCTAGCTAATGGCCCAGAGATTCCCCTGCCTCCACTTCACCAGACATTTATCTGGGTCCTGGAGATCTGAATTCTGGTCTTTGTGCTCAGCCATCTCCCCAGAACTCTTTGCTTCATGAAAAACAAAATGACCCTTTGATCAAATAAAAGTCCTACCTAAAATGTTCAAATTCAAGGACTGCCTGGAAGGGGAATGATGGAGGTGATGGCTGGAGCTTTTGTTTCCTAATTGCTAAGTGAGTTTAATGTGGGTTAATTAATGATGCTATTGGTGAATGGAATTAGCTAATGCAAAACCTAAAACAGCATCAAAGGCACAAACGGGCAGGAGCCATCTAGGATAATTGAGGGAACAGAGGCCAGAGTGGAGCTGCTAAGGGGTGTGCACCAAGCTGCTGGGCAGGCCAGGGGAGTAAGGGAAAACCAAGTCAGCCTACGGCTGAGCCATTTAAGCAGCGAGGAGGCTGGCTGCCAAAATGCCATCCTGTTTACAGCCTCTGTGTTTGAATTTTAGATTTGCTTAAGTCTTTGAAGCTGGGCTCCTGGGCCTTTGCTTGAGAATAAATTCCATTCTTTAGAAACCACAAAACACACTCCCACCATCCCCAAAAAGAATGTGAACTGACCTGGCTTCTGTAAGGCCCCTTGGGACCTAAGGGACCTTCACATTAGAAGATGCTTCAGAGTGAAAATAATCAACCTGGGTTTGAACCCTATGGAAGTGGGGGGGCGGGGATAGGGCAAGGTCTGTCTTCACTCTCTGAGCAAATGTGGGGTGGCCTCACAGCGGCAGCACTGAGTCGGGCACCAAGACAGGCGTTATCTGTCAGATCTTCACAAATATAGATGCTCCCAGAGGACTCAGGAAATAGAACACGTCATTAGCTCCCCCAGTGCACATGAACTGCTGAGATTCCTGGCTGGGCATCACAGTGAACGGCAGACTGTCAATGGTCACCCTTTCCTACTCTGGAGGGCTGCAGATGGCCCCCCGCTGCTGGTCAGCATCCAGAGACAGGTGCACATCAGCCAGGGAAAGGATCCAAACACAAACCGCGAGGTACAATTTCTCCTGAATGCCAGTCACTTCTCAACTATCATGAAGAGCCTGCGTGGGATTCTCTAGACATCTCCTCAGCGTGGAACAAAACAAATGACAACAGCAAAACCCAATCAACCGTCCAAAGTGTATGGCTAGAGAGAGAGTTGGCATATGGCTTCAGCAAAATCCTGTTTAGCTTTTCCTTCCAAAGATGGGGCCTTCCAGGACTAACCTCAAACAACGCCATCACAAATTGACAGAGGGACAAACGACAAGAGGCACGACGTACACCCCGCTGTCCCCACCAGCGAGGGTGTTTATGGTCAGTCGTTGGGATGTTTCCTAATGGTAAGTCCTTCTAAGTCACGCTTTTATAATGGCTTAGTTTTGAAGTGACCGTGACTTAGAATGTCTGTCATACATCTGAATGTCCCTGACCTTTCCCATCCTTTTGCCTCTTTGACACTTTGAACAAACCTCAGTTTCACTCCGGGTTTGAAAATGTCCCCAAATGCCACTTTAAAACAGCAGGGTAGTGGCCCACTGGGGAAGTGGGGAAGAAGTTGATCCTGTCACACGCCACGTCTTTCCACTGCCATTTCAGTCCTGCGAGATGGTGTGTGTCCTGCTGTGTCCAGCACCCTGATTGACCAGGACTTCTGCTCATGTCACCTCTCTTGCATATGGATCCAGAGCAACACAGCAGGGAGACGCTAGCAGGGACCTCACCTGCTGTCCCATCCTGCCCGAGATCACACATTTTGCCCCACAGGAGCCTCTCGTGCAAAGGCTGGGAAAACAACCCCTACCCTGTGCATGAGGCCCACCCACCCCAATGCCTCGGAACACTTTGGCTGGCAATGAAAACCTCAAGTGTCACAAAGACCTAGCCACCATACACCCTCCCTGTCCTTCGACGACATAGGACTATGGCACTGGGTCTCAGATTTGATTGGAACCCCCGGAACTGAATAGTTAGTCTCTCGGGACATTGAAACGACCCTGGGTAGAGGCAGGTGGAGAGAACCTTGCCAAAGTCCCAGGTGCTGCTTGTCTCTTTCAGTGGGTCAGTCTCGGGAGCAAGCGGGAAAGCTCTGTTCTTCCCCCCACACCCCCACGGACGGCAGCACGTGTTGTTTTGGGAACATAAATACTACAGTTTGCAACACAGTTTGGCAGTCGAATCAAAGTGCACTCAACAGCAGAATGGGGTTTCTGATATTTTCTTCAAAACAAAGGAACAACCTCAAGTCTGCGAACTGGTAGCACAGACACACAGTAATCAGGAACGCTTGTCCAAACGCAACCCAAAAATGACATGCATTTCAAAAATGTACCCGGATCCTTCCTAGCCAAGGACACCTCGGTTTCGTCCACAGTTGAAGAATACGGAAAACTAAAAGTGAAGGACCAAGGCTTACCTGGTGCCCGAGTGAGGTCAGCTTCTCTCCGCAGCGGGGCGAAAGGATGGGTCTCCGGAGAAGGCAAGCAGGTAAGGGATGGAGGGCAGGCTTCACAGGCTGTCGCCAGCGTCCTTTCTGAAGCAGGTGCTCTACAATCCTGGGGCCAGCCGGGTGACAGCGACCAGGCACACCTCTGCCGCCAGCTCCACTAACTTTCTATTTTGAAGAGCTCTCGGGAACTTCTCTTGACTGCTCCCCAGTCCCGCCTGTGAGTTTACTAACAGTCCAGCCTAGAGGCTTCCCCTCGCTGCAAACCCACCCGCGCCACCTAGAGGCCGCGTCTGGCACCTGCAATGCTGGAGCCTGGGCACGTCAGCCCTCAGGCTCTGCCGCCAGACGCACCTGGCTGCACAGGACTTCCTGCCCCTTAAGGGACAAGCTGGAATGTGTAAAAAGAATTGATTTGTTTTTTCTTCGAATGTGTGGGGGTCTTGCGCCTATCAAAACAATTTGGGCCTTTGGTTACAAGAGTGCTGAAAGGTGAAATTTGCATTAATCAGAACTTGAGTGCAGTCCACTTAGCCCCCTCCCTAGATCGTTACCGGTATGGATACTGTTATATTTATTCGTTCTTCTTTATGAATATTCCAACCCCTCCCCCACTGCCCTCTCCCACCCACCACAGGTTTGGGTCACCATCTTCTCCTCAGCTACTTCTCAGTGTCTTTCCAGGTAGCCATATATAGGCTCCAATAGCTTCAGATAAACATATGTACCTCCTGGAACTATAGATGGGAGTACATGCCTCATGAATAATAAATACTCTGCCACTTCAGTATGCATATCTTACAGAACTCTTGATAGCCATGTATATCCCCCACACTTCCAGATCATGTGTATGCTCTGATAACCTCACATGCTCCATGTGATCAGAGGACCAGGAGACATGTAAACTGCATACCTTTCAGTATTGATCAATTCTTTTTTTAAAAAAATGAATTATCCAGAAAAATGCCCAGCCTTAAAAGAATATAACAGCCCCATCCCCTTTCCCCTCAACCCCATGCTTCCTGTAAGACACTTCTTTTTCTTCTTCAGTTTTGGAGACAGGGTTTCTCTGTGTAGTCCTGGCTGCCCTGGAACTTACTTTGTAGACCAGGCTGGCTTTGAACCCACGCAGATCTGCCTGCCTCTGCCTCCTGCCTGCTGGGATTAAAGGCGTGCGCCACCGTGCTTGCCTAGGAGCAGAGACTTCTATGTGCTTGGCTTCCTTCTTGTTCCCTCTGCCTTAGATGCGCAGGGTGGGGCTGGGGTGGGATGAGGGAGTAGGGGTGGTGCAGGGAGAGGGGCAGGGCAGTGGAGAAATAGATGACACTGGGCAGGACTGGGACAAGGATCCTCAACTTAATGACTGGTTCTGAGGGAAAGCAAAACGCTTTTCGCTTAGCTTGCTGAGCCGCGTGGACAGCTTGTCTAGACGGGGCAGACGCCTCTGAGTGTCCAGGCTTGGTTATCTACGTTTCCCAGTGAGTCCGTGATAAGTGAAACCACCGAGTTCAAGTAGGAACTGGGAAACCCAGTGCAAAGCACTGGACTGGTCCTCCCTATGGCGCATCATCTTCACTTTCTGGCATCCTTATTTTAAGAAGCGTGTCTGAGGGCAGAGATTTCATTTCAGCCGTGACTTTTTATTTTCTACTGGATATCAAGCAATGCCTTTAAGTTTCTCAAAATGAGATGGGTGATATTGCCACTGCCAAACGACAGGAGAAAGGGAGGCAGACATGACTCCGCCTGAAATAAAATGTGATAGAAAGCAAAACAACGCTTTGTCAGGCTATACATGGATCAGCGTGAAGTTCCCATGCGAATCAGAATGCGTGTGCAAATTAATTCAATGTATTCAGCTAATGAATGAATAATTCAGAAATTTGATTTCTTTGAAAATTCATTACTTTCTATTTTAAATATTTTCTGGAAGACGGACATAGAAAAAAACCAATAGATTATCATAGTATTTTTAAAATAAGGACCCAAGTCAAGGTTGCAGACCATGGTGGGTCAAATAGGGTCTTTTGGGGCTGTGGAGAATATAATTTAGATATAAATATCTAGATATAGTTTAGAATGCATGCATATATCTTAACCCAGGATGGCCTGTCCTTTTCAGCACAAGTGTGCAGAGGCGTGGCTGGCGGTGGGGGTACACTGTTGTGAGAGCCCAGTAAATAGCTCCATTGTAGCACCACGCTGTCAGTGGCTTTGGAGATTCAGGGCACATGAGCAGGAAGAATGATGATTCATCAGAATTGACCACTTCTGAGCCATATCCAAGGGCTGGGCAGATGGAGCAGTTGGTAAAGTTCTTGCCTTGCAAGCATGAGGACCCGAGTTCAGATCCCACCTGTCATGTACAAAGCTGGGCACTGTGATGTGTCTCTGTCATGCCAGCACTGGGGACACAGGGACAGACAGGTGGATCTCTGGAGCTCACTGGCCAGGCAGGCTAGCCAAATCAGTGAGCTCCAGGCTCGGTAAGACCCTGCCTCAAAAATCAAGAACTAAGGAAGATATTCAACATTGACCTCTGGCCATCATACACATGTGTATACACATACATGTACTCCCCCCTCCTTCCCCCCATATAAACCTACACACACACAGATCGCTGAGACAAACTCTGTTCGTAAGTATGTAGATTCTGTGTCTTAATTTCTAGTTGCATGTCAAGTTAACAGGGGAAAAAGTCCCTGACCCTCACCAATTCCACAAAACAGCCTTCTATGTAGTGTGCCCATTGCTTCCTCAGTCAGCACGCGCCTACCGAGTCCGTCTATGCGCCTGCCCTTTAGCAGGGGTTCAACGTATCACGATGAGAAAGGCAGCCACAATGTGTCAGCCCTCAAGGAACTTACATCGGTCGGTCGAGGAAGCAGTGAGTAGTCACTTAGGCAATGACAAGGAAATGCACTTCCTGTTGGTGGCAGGTGGGGGTAAAGGATGCCTGGGACGTGTGTGTGTGTGTGTGTGTGTGTGTGTGTGTGTGCGCGCGTGTGCTTAGCCCACTGACAACAGTTTCCTACTCTCTAATTACTGTCTGAAAAGAAGCATCAATTAAACACAGCAAAACACATATGCTGCCTTCTGACGCTCACCTGCCTTTATTAATACCCCGGCAAGCCGGCTTCTTGTTACCTACAGACAGAGATCATTTCAACATTTTTTTTTTTTTTGGTTTTTCGAGACAGGGTTTCTCTGTAGCTTTGGAGCCTGTCCTGGAACTAGCTCTTGTAGACCAGGCTGGTCTCGAACTCACAAAGATCCACCTGCCTCTGCCTCCCTCCCGAGTGCTGGGATTAAAGGCGTGCGCCACCACTGCCCGGCTCAACATTTTTTTTTTATTAAAAAAGTACTGTTGTTTGAACCATGCAGTAGTATACGAGGGTTGGATCGTTTTTTGTTTTTATTGTCCAGGGTTGGTGCTTGGAAAGAGTTAGGAAGTTGTTCAGAATTAAACAATCACAACCCAGGCTGCGGCACAGCACACGCAGCTTCCAGTCTGCTCGAGAGCTGGAACCTTGTCTCTATTCTGGGGCTGGGGGGCAATGAGGAAAGCAGGGTCCTTAGGACGTGGTCTCCTAAGAAGACATGTGTCTTCAGCTGTGTTCACGGTTTACACACAGGCTCTGCTAATCTTAAAGTGGTACTTCAGACCTCCCTCCACTCTTAATTCTGCAGCTCTGGATGTGGAATTGGGGAAAGAGCATCCTAGGAACCATGTGGTCAAGGACCTTGATTTCTGATACCTAAAATGTCAGGACTGAATAGGTGGTGAAGAAGAAGCTGGCAAGCAGGGGGCAGTGGAGGGTGAGGGCACAGCAGGGACCATGTCACTTTTACAGACAAGGGGCAAGGCTATTCTGAGAAGGAGACGGAAGGACCTGGCAGTACGTACGTACGTGTGTGGAGAGACAGTTGTTTGGGGTTGAATGAAGCTTATGCAGAGGTCCTGTCTGAAATGGGTCAGGTAAGTTGGAGAAACTGAGAGAACCTTGTGGGGGTCACAAGACAGGGAATTGGGCTCAAAGTGAGCTGAGCCTGCTTGGGAAGGGTGATGGGGCCTGGCAAGGGTCTTGGATTTTCTGCAGGGCATAGGATAGTTCGTCAATGATGGAAGCTTCTGGAAGTGGGATAGGCTTCTATCCCTGGCAAAGAAAGGACAGGGAGAGACTATGTTAGGTATGTGCTTGCGCCTATAGCCTGCTCCAGGTGGACCCAGGAAGACGGAAGGCCAAACAGACTGTGGATGCACTCAGCACAAAATCAAAGGGACCACGCCAGGTGGGGAGCAGTTGGCTTCCAAATGATGGCTTCATCCCACTGAAGAATGGGATTCTGTACTCTGTTTAAACTTGGTCATGCCGACATCCTCTTGCTAAGGAATAAGTTTGGCCTTCTCCTATCAGCCTACTTTAGCTTGGGCTGCTGTAACAAGAATACTACAGTCTGTGTAGTTTAAGCAGCACGCACCCGTTCATCACATTTATGGAGGCTGGGAAAGCTGAAGTCAGGGTGTCTAGCAGTCCTTACCAGACCCAGTTTCTGGTCCACGGCCACTTTTTCGCCATAGTGTTGTGGGACGGAAGGGCAAGGCAGTAGACTGGGATTCCTTCTTCAAAGTGTTATCCCTGTGGGTCTCTGTCCTCATTATCCAATCACTGCCCAGAGGCCTGACCTCCTAACACTCACTGCGGATATTGTAATTTCAACATCTCCAGTTAGCGTGCTCACGACGGGCAGGGCACAGTGCTATCCACTGTGTAGGATTCCTGCCGTATACACTTTCTGTCACTTGGACTGGGACATGGATATCCACAATGACTCCGCTAAATAAAGGACCAGTGAGGCCCTGGGGTGCCTGTAGGAGGCTGAGGCAGGATGGCTTCTTGAATACTGTCTTGTGACACAATTGGATAACAAGACCCTATGAAAGAAGGAAGAGAAGGAAAGGGGAGGGAAGGGAAGGGGAGAGGAGAAAAGGGAAGGGGAGGGGAGGGAAGGGGAGAGTGAGAAATGGGGAAAAAGAATGGAATGGAAGAGGTAACCATAATTAACTCTGCCTTGTGGATTGAGAAGCCTCCAGGCCAGGGACTTTGTGAAGGACCCTGGCGGGTTCCCCCAGAGCCTTTGGTTCTTTCTACTGCCAGCCCTGGATTTTGATTGGCTCACCTCCTATCAAATTTCACCAAGAGTGACACCAAGAGCCTGAATAGTGTAAAAGTTCAGATATTAAATATTTTTTATGATTTATAATTTTCTCAACAATGAAACATTATTGTTTTTCTAATAAAGAAAACCACAAATATGTAATAAAATATATTTGTGGGCTACCTCTGTGAGCACCAGACACACATGTAATACATATACATGCAGTTAAAATGCTAATACACATAAAAATTAAATGAATAAATCTAAAAACCTTTAAAAACCTATTTGTGCTGTACCAGAAGAATTAAGAAGTGGAACCCTGAAGTTTTAAAATACATACCATTGATGTATTCAGTAGGAAACAAATGTCTTTGTTCCTCTAATAGATGGGGCATATTTCTACCATAAATCATGGTTTTGAGACAATGGATTGAAGGCTGAGGGAGTTAGTGTACTATTATCAATGGGACTTAAACAGAAGATGGTTCAGAGTAGAAAGAGGGCCGGGCAGTGGTGGCGCACGTCTTTAATCCCAGCACTCGGGAGGCAGAGGCAGGCAGATCTCTTTGTGAATTCGAGACCAGCCTGGTCTACAAGAGCTAGTTTCAACGCAGGCTCCAAAGCCACAGAGAAACCCTGTCTCGAAAAACCAAAAAACGAAACAAAACAGAGTAGAAAGAGGTAAAAATACCTACTATTGGGTTGTCCATCATAAAACTAATTAGTTAATGGATTGAAAATTACATTTATTATATTTTTTACAGGTTATATGTAACGTAGGCAAATTCACCTATTTACAAAGACTGCTGTATTCTTGGAGGGAGCAGTAATTATCTCTCATTCTTCATCTACCATAGATTTGAGATCATTGTCTAAAGACCCCCACCAAGGCAGTGGTCAGTACAAAAAACTCAGGGTTATGACTTGAATGTGAAATTTTTGCGTTTAAGTCCATGGTTCCAGACTGGTGGTGCTGTTTTGGGAGTTATGGAATCTTTTAGACACGTGGGCCTAGCTGGCCAACCGAGAGCCATATCTACAGGGCTAGATGGTTATAGGTCAGCTTGGTTCCAGCCTGAGCTCTCTGCCTGGATCTGCTGAGACATAACAGGTCTTCCACCACAGATGGAGCCCCAGTTGCCATGAGTGTCTAATAAGACTGTGAGCCAAAACAAATATTTCTTCTCTGAAATTGTTTCTTGTCAGGCATTTGGTCTGGGCAACAAGGAGTTATGGGAATTCAAGTTGGCCAGCTGAACTCTTTCTACCATTTTTAGTGGAGTTTCCCAGCCCTAGGTGGAATGATGTGGCTGCGTTTCTCTGCTTCCCTTGCAGCTACGTGTAGATAGATAGCCTTCCAAACTGGCTGGCGAACCATGGCAGAAGGGCGTGGGGGTTCCAGAAAGGCTACTTTATGGGATGACTCATCTGGGATGAGAAGGTTGTCCTGTTCTTTTCGTTAGCTCTCTGCTGCTTCCAGGAATGTGAAGGGGACACTGGCTCCGAGTTGATGGAGCAGAAGGGGCCCTGCCCCCTCCAGCAGGTCTCCCCTACGAGCCCTAGCCAGAGTGTTCATGGGAAACAGAAAACATCCTTGAACTTCAGCCTCAGTCATCAGGTCTCTGCTAATCGGAGCCTAATTGATACACATGGTCTTGTGAAAATTGGGATATACAATATCTTAGTCTGTTTTCATTGCCGTAACTGAATATCACACACCAGGAATTAATTTTAAGAAGAAGTTTGGCTTACGGTTCTAGAGGAGAGAAATCCCAGAGCAGAGCTTTGGCATCTGGTCAGCACTGAGAAGGGCCTTTTTAGTGCAGCCACCACACCACGAGACAGAGTGAGCATACCAGCTTAGACCTCTTCCTCTTCTAACAGAGTCACTAGTGTCACCAGTGGTGCCACCCTCGTCACCTCAGCCTATCCTGATTACCTCCCACAGAAGCGACCCACACACACACCAGAAACATATAAATTTGAGAGATTAAGTTTCAACACAAGTGTTGGAAGACACAAGCACCCAGATCCTGGCATGAAACATATTTATTTTTCTAGAAAAACAAGGTTTAAGAATCTTTGCTTCATGATGATTGTAAAGTTCCTATCAGTTGCACATGGTATGAAATGACAAGGAACAGAAGAAGCATTAGTTGCATAAAAAGATCTGGGAACGAAAATGCAGGAGAGTTCTCCTGTGGCTCTCAGTAGGCCAGAGTAGCCAGCCATGGAGTCATTGACTCCAGATATGGTAATGGCTGAATTGGTGGTCTTAGCTCCACCCTATGCCACACAGTTCAGAAATTCTTACATTCCGAGTGTGGGACATTGCAAAAGATCAACATGTTGTTCACAATGCCAGGTTGGGCTAGGTGCTATAGATGGAGCAAGGATAGCCTTTGATAGGCATTTCCAACTGTGCCCTGGTGTAGGAGGTCCTTCTGTTTATGTGTTGCTTTCATTGGTTGAATAAAGAAACTGCCTTGGCCTAGTTGATAGAGCAGAACTTAGGTAGGTGGAGAAGACAGAACTGAATTCTGGGAGAAGGAAAGCAGAGAGAGAGAACCGTCATGGAGCTACCAGAGTCAGACAGGCTGAATCTTTCCCGGTAAGCCACAACTTCATGGTGACACATAGATCACCATGTGGAAATGGATTAAAATCAGGATGTTAGAATTGGCCAATGGGGGGAGGGGCTAGAGATAATGGGCCAGGCAGTGATTTAAATGAATACAATTTCTGTGTGATTATTTCGGGTGTAAGCTAGCCGGGCGGCAGGGACAAACAAAAGGGCCAGCTCCATGCAACAATGTCCCTTAGGGAAACTCAGAGAAAGGCCCCGGTGGTGGTTCTGTTGGGACGCTGTTTCCTTCAGCAGGTCCACTGTCTGTCTCTGCCAGGCTCTTCAATATGGGACTAGATACTTAGAGATGGGCAAGGGGATTCACTTGGAGAGAGAAAATTAAAACATCTACTTAGACAGGCTGGGACAATAGCGCAGTCAGTAGAATGTTTGCTATACCATCATGGGGACCCAGGTCCAATCCTTAGCATTTATGCAAATATCTGGGTGTGATGTGTGCTTCTAAGCGAAATGCCAGGGAGGCAGAGACCTCTGAGGCTCACTGGTGAGGCAGGCTAGCCTTATCCCTGAGCCCCAAGTCCTAGTGAGAGACTGTCTCACAAAACAAAACTAAATAAAAACAACAAAACCAAAACCAAGGCGGCTATCACTAGGGGAGGAATTACTCTAGAGGCCGGTTTCTGGCTTCTATATACATGTGTGCAAATGTGTATCACATACACACACACACACACACACACACACACACACACACTTAATCTGATTCCTAGTTCCTAAGATACAGGAATTAGGCTGTATAGGGAGATCCCCTAGGAGTTATTTCAAGGTAAGAGCAGGTGTGTTCCAATTATACAGGATGGTTTTAGAAGTTCCAAGAGAACTCCCATTACTATCACCCCCTCCCTTTGCTGTCATTTGCATTTCCTGACTGTGGGCTCAGAGCTCTGCACACTGTCCTGTTCCCCAATCTTAGTGCCCTTTCCGGTCTTATCTGGGTCTAGGACACACACTGCAGTAATAACAAAACCATTGACATCTCAGTGGCATGATAAAGGCCGGAGTCTTGCTTATGTCCCGCTCTAATATAGGTCAGATGATTCTCTCGACAGAAGCTCAGCATCCAAGGTCTTCTACCCTCTTCTTACCATTTCGTGGTCTTGACTGGGTTTGTATTATTGGCCAACTAAAGAATTAAAGGGCAGGACATACAGCCTCAGATACAAAAACAGCAGCAGGAACAGACATTATTAAAGATGAAGAAGCACCCACACATCGCAAGGCACACCCAGAGACTCTCTGCAGAGTGGGGATTCAGAAATAGGAGTCCACATCCTACCCCACCCTACCCCCTGAAATCTGGGAGGTTTTAAGTGTTTTTGGTGCCCCGAGGTGAGTCTCCTCCCAATTTTTACTTTATTTGCTTAAACAGAGAAAGGGAGAACTGATAAGGCCCACAGCTTCAGGTAACCATGATCAAGGCCAGCCTTGAACCCTGCTGGCAGGAGAAAATGTCTGCCAGACCTTTAGTTCAGGTTAGGAGGGTGGGGAAGAAACTTATCTGTGGCCCTTTTCCCTGTCTGTCTGTCTGTCCGGGATTTGTCTGACTCCTACTCCCTCATTCTCATCCTGTGTTCTCACCATCTTGTCATCCTTCCCAGAGCACAGTGGATGAATGTGGAGCTGAGAACCATCCCGTCCTTCCAGTGGCTGCCCTGAAAAGAAAGGAAGCCTACTGTGAGCATAAAGGATCATGGCTGCCAAGGTTAAGGGACATCTGAAGAACATGCTGTGTCTTTAACAATGGAGCTCATTTAACAGACAAACGAGGAGGCAGGAAGGTTGGTTGGACGCCTGAAGGGCCTGGGGACCTGGTTGTTTAAGACCCTGCTTTGACTTTCTGTGTGTGCCCATTGGCTAACTCAGCGTGTCTCGGTGTGCACATGTGTGTGAATAATGGCTATTGTTTTGTGTAAGACTAAACCAAAAGTCACAAAGAGATGGTTGTATCCACTCTTCACTCTGCCAAACTGTGGCTCTCCCTGAACATTCTGAAATTATTCATGTCTAAGTGACCAGGAACTGCCTAATCACTGAAACCAACAAACGCTTTTGGCCTTTATTTTCCTATATCTTTTCTTCCTTCTTCTCTTTATAATTACAGGGCACCCCCAAAAGCAGATCTTATTTATTCATTTAACACGAGGACATTGTGATTCAAATATATGGTGCGCGTTGTGTGTATTCTTTTCCACGCCCCACCTCCCCTTTCATATCCCACCCCTTCCTGTTAGTTTTCTTTGCTCACTGGCACAGTGGTTCTCAACCTCCCTAATGCTGCAGCCCTTTAACACAGTTCCTCATGTGGTGGTGACCCCCACCCACAAAATTATTTTCATTGCTACTTCATAACTGTAATTTTGCATTATTATTATTATTATTATTATTTTCATTGCTACTTCATAACTGTAATTTTGCTACTGTTATAAATCAAAATGTAAATATCTATATTTTTGGATGGTCTAAGGTGACCTGTGAAAGGGTCATTCGTCCCCCAAAGGGGTGGCGACCCACAGGTTGAGAACCATTGCTCTGCCCGATGAGTCTAACCTGTGTCCTATGGGCTGTTATAGGGCTCAGGATAGTTATGGCTGGAACTCGATTGTGCTGGAAGCATGAACTTTGTAGGTGGCCACATCTTTGTCCAATGTCAAAAGACTGGACATGCCTACTTCACAGGAGTTTGACTTCTGCTTTCAAACCTATATACATACATGATTGCATGTATCTATGTAAAAAATCAAGGAATTACATAGGAGAGAAAACCATGATATTTGCTTTTTGGAGGCTGGCTTAATTCACTTTTCCTGTGTGAAATTAGATTCCTTTGCACGATGACTCCACATCTCTCTAATGGCTCTCCTGTGGTCTCTCATGGGCCATTCTTCACCCGATCCTCACAGAAACGATGCTGTTGTTGGCCACCACACTCTTCCAGTTTTATGGCTCTGGTGGATTAGTGACTTCTTTGAATTTTGATTAGACCTCATCCTCTAAACCTGGAATCTTATGCTCAACTGTGTGCAAGCCTATGCGTTCCTTAGGAACCACATAGATGCTAGAAGTATAGACTAACTAAATGTGTCTCACTCAAGTTCACCATCCTCTCCTGAATCCCTGTTTCCTAACTCGGCCGAGACTACCGTAGACTCCTAACAAGAGAACATCAAGGATGCACTGAGCACCTTCCCTTCCACTGTTTCTCCCCACAGACTAACTCTTCTACTTTGCCTCTACAGTGGTCTAAAGCGCACACCTCACCTTCCATTCCTGGCCTCAGGGAATGAAATAACATGGTAGGCAGGACAGAGGCTCCATTCAGTGTCTGCCAATGTTGTTGGAGTGTAGCCCTCACATCTCCAAGAGAAGCTCAAGTCTGTCTTCTTAAGAAATGGGAAATTGCCCCATTATTAACTACCGACAGCTAATCAGACTGGATGGTCCAAACAAACACAAAAAGCCCCTGGACTAGATCAGGAAGCCACTTGGTATTCTTGCATTGAAAGCTGAGCCCAAGCCCTTTATCCAAGACCATGTTCCTCATCAGCACCTCTGCCATAGCCACCTTCAACCTTCAGACTCCGAGAGCAACCAAAGGTCTTAAGCTCTTCTGCTTTCATGAAATAAATTTTATAAGTAAACACATCTATTTTGTGTACTTATTGTTAAAACGACTATAGACTTTATCGTTTGCATTGCAAGAAATGCAGTTGTCCAAATAGATTTGATGCTTTGGAGATGGCTCTGCAATGAACAGTGCTTGCTGTTCTTCCAGAGGCCCTGGGTTCAATTCTCCTGTATACATCAGCTCACAATTGGCCCTAACCAGGGGGACCTGATGCCCTCTTTGGGCAGATGCAGACACCCCTACACGGACATGCACATAAATGAAAATAAACTGAAAAAAGAAGAAACAAAACAAGAAAGAAGAAATGAAAGAAAGGAAGAAAAAGACTTGGTTCTGGTTATGTTGCATTTTTAATTTACCTTTATGGTACTTGGATTAATTTCTCTAAACCTTGGGATCTTACAGGGAATGAGGAAAGTAATAGCATCCGCATTCATAGTATTGCCGTGACCATTAAATAAGATAGGCAGTATCTGTGGGAGGCTGATTCCAGGACCCCCTCTAGATGCTCAAGTCCTTCATATAGGATGGTATAGTAGGTGTGTGAGACCTGTGAAATCCTCCCACATGCTTTAAACCATCTCTAGACTGCAGCTAATACCCAACTGGTGCGGGACAATTTTGTATCCTGTCAATCATGTTAAATAAATGCTGATTGGCCAGGTAGGAAGTATAGGCGGGTCAACCAGACAGGAAGTAGAGGCAGGGCAAGGAGAAAGTCTGGGAAGCAGGAAGCTTCCCTGGCAATTCCTGCGCAGATCTCCAAGGAAGCAGCATGTGTCCCTGTCCCAGCTGAGAAAAGGTACCGGCCATGTGCCTGGCATGGATGGGAACAATGGGTTAATATAACTTATGGGAGCTAGTAAGAAGCCTGAGATAATGGGCCAATCAGTTAATAACCTAATGTAGACTCTCTGTGTGATTTTCTTTGGGGCTTGCCGGCTGCAGGGTACTGGGCAGGACAGTAACCCCAACAAGCCAGCCCTCATGTTACACCCAACAAAATATAAATGCTATGCAAATATTAATAATATAGCATCAATATGTAGGGGCTAACAACCAGAAAAGGGTTGCATATGTTCAGCACACATACAGATTTTTGTCTGAATAGTTTTGGTCTGTAGTTGGCAGAGTCTCTGGCTTTGGAAGTGTGGTGTGGAGGATTTCGTTCATCCCATCAGATTAGCCCTTGCGGAAACTGTGGTGACCTCTAGATTCAGCAGCTACACAGGAACTCAGAACTGAGGAACTGATCTATCTTAGGAGGACTGCTGAGAAGAGTTTCTCACAACAGTGCAACAAGGTAACCCTGAGCTTGGTGAGAGATTTAAGATTTTAGTGATATCTAGTCATGATACATAGAGATTCCTGGTGGGCCGGCGACAAAAGGCATTGGCTCTGTTTAGACACTTGTCAGCTCTGGCGTTTTACACAGATTTTTAAGTCACTGTAATTAAGGGTTTTAGATTTTCTAGAAGGCAAAAATTGAACAAATTGTTAAATATATAAAAATTTTCCTACCATATTCTTTCAAAATCATGATGGCGAAAAGAAAATCTAGATACACATCTTGGTAGGCATGTAAGTTGAAGTTATCATGAATACAAAATCACACTGAGTATACCTGACCTATGTAACATACACCATGCACATAACACACTGAGTATACCTGACCTATGTAACATCCACCATGCACATAACACACTGAGTATACCTGACCTATGTAACATCCACCA
>JAQHUG010000080.1:716523-781122 GCA_028555095.1 Dicrostonyx torquatus
AACTCACCTGCTGGCTGGCTATAGAAGCCAAGGCAGGTAGGGGAGGGGCCCAGGGTTTTGACCCAGTATGGAGGGCCTAGAGAGTGGGGTGTCCTGTCAGGACTGGTCACTCACCTCTTGGTCCTCACTGTGTAGTTAGTAGCAGACTGTGTTTCAGAGTTCCACTGAGATTGCACGGGGATAGGAGGGTTTGGGAGTACGGTGGGACTTGTAGCTTGCAGGGTCTGATGATCAGGATGCGGGTAATGGAGCAGTCTACCTGCAGGAAACTCTCCTGCTGGCTAGCTAGAGAAGCTGAGGCAGGTGGGGGAGGGGTCTGGGGTTTTGACCCAGTATGGAGGGCCTAGAGAGTGTGGTGTTCTGTCAGGTGACTGGTCACTCACCTCTTGGTTCTCACTGTGTAGTTAGTAGCAGACTGTGTTTCAGAGTTCCACTGAGATTGCACAGGGATAGGAGGGCTTGGGAGTATGGTGGGACTTGTAGCTTGCATGGTCTGATGATCAGGATGGGGGTAATGGAGCAGTCTACCTGCAGGAAACTCTCCTTTCTTAGTGTTTTGCCATTGATATGCTGGGCAGAAGGGATGTTTTCCTTTTTTGGTCTTAACTAGTTGGTGTTCTTTGTGGTTTTTATATATGTATGGGTATGTCTTTTCTTAGTTGGGGGAAGATTTATTCTATGACCTTGTTAACATTTGATCTATGCCATTGACCTCAGATTCTTTTCCCATTTCTATTCCTATAATTTGAAGGTTTTCTCTTTTGGTGATGCCTCACATTTCCTGTATATATTGATTCTGTGCTTAAAATTTTGTTTTTCTTTTTCTTCCTTTTTTTTTGCTTATTTTGACAAGATCTTCAACTTTACCTTTTAGTCATGATCTATCTTCTGCTTGATTTATTCTACTTGTTAAATTTCTGTTAATTTTTTAATCGGGATATTGAATTTTTCAAATCCATCTATATTTTGACTTGTGTTCTCGTCAATGTTTCTACCTCTTTATTAAATTCAGTTTTCAAATCCAGAATTATATTTTTTATTCATTCATGTGTGTAATAATATTTTCTTAGACATTACTCAAGTGTTTATCATCCTGTTGGAGTTCAAGGAATCATTTGCTCATCTTCTTTAAATTGCTTGAATTTTTGGATAAAGTTTATAATCATTCTTTTAAATTCTGTGTCTGGGGTTCATCTAGGTAGTTGTCAGTAGAAAACACTTCTTTAGGACCAGTGGGTTTTATGGGAGACATGCTGTTTTGGCCATTTGTATTGTTTTGGTTTCTGTGATTTGACCTGGGCATATGGATTTCTTTCTTTGGTCCTATGTCTGATGTGTTAATCTGGCCTTCCTTAGATTGGGCCAGTGTGGGAAATATAAACCTGTGCTCAGCCAGGTGAAGTTGCTAGATGAGCTGTTTAGTTGAACTAGGAAAAGATGGCACCCAAGCTGCTGGCCTAGCAGTAGTCCAGACAGCGGGAGCTCATGAGGGAAGAGGGTTCACCATTACAAGTTTGGAAATAGGCTTGTAGGATTTTAGATGGCAGAGGGTTGGGGAGAGGGGAGCAAAGGAAGAGGCAACTCACCCTTTAAAAGTGGCCTTTGCACCCCAATGTTTCTTTATTAATTTTTTGTCCAGTTGATCTGTCTGGTGGTGAGAAAATGGTATTGAAATAATCCACTATTAATTATGTTAGGACTTATCTGAGTTTAAATTTAGTAGCTTGTAATCCCACCAGCAATGAATGAGGATTTCCTTTTCTTACATCCTCAGCAACACTCGTAATTGGTTGTTCTTAGTCATCCTGACAGGGACAGGATGAAATTTCAGAGTTGTTTTAATTTTTAATTTGTATTTTCCTAATTGCTAAAGATGATAAACACTTTTTGAGAATTTCTTAACCATTTTTCCTTTGAGAACTTTTTGTTCTGATCCATAACCCATTTTTTAAATTGGGTTGTTTGCTTTCTTGATGATTTTTTGAGTTATTTATATGTTCTAGATATTAATCCTCTGTTAGATATCTTGTCAGTTAGCAAAAGTTTTCTCTCAGGTCTCTTCTCTTTTTCTCAGTTGAGGTGTTTGTCGTGCTCAAGAGAGATATTGCAATAATGATTTCCTCTGTTAGGCTGGTAATCTTGGCACCAGGCTCTCTCTCCAGTCTGCCTGGAGAGAGAGAGAGAGAGAAATAGAGATAGAGATAAATAGATAAAGACATAGAAAGATTGATGAAAACACAAAGGATAAAGCTAGTTTGTATTGTTTTTTTTGTTTGCTTTGTTTTGTTTTTGAGGCAGGGTTTCTCTGTGTTATCCTGGAACTCACTCTGTAGACCAGATAGCGTTCAAACTCAGAAATTCACCTGCCTTTGGCTCCGAGTGCTGGGATTGCAGGTGTGCGCCACCACCGCCTGATTTATGACTTGCTTTGTTGACCTAGGGTATTACATAGATACGGAAAAGCTGTAGGTGGGGATGAGAGCTGGGTGGAGAGATTAGATGCTGCTGCTTCTGGCCTAGCTGATGTTTTTCGAGGCCATGCAGGTTAGCAGTTTTGTCTTCCTAGCTCTGCTCTGAGTTAGATTCCATGTTGATTTTTCTATCTGGTCTCTTACGGACTCTAGGTTCACTCCTGTGTGGAGTTCTCTCCTGGAGACCCTTGGCTCTGCTCTGTGAACTGGGCATAGCTGAGATAAGCTGCCCAGCTGTGGTGGTTAGGGCGCTTCAGGGCCAGCAGCAGAGGTGGCTGCATGGTGCCCAAAGCACCATTTACATTTTATGCTTAGCTTTCAGTTACACTGTTGGGCGGTGATGGTGGCTACACCAGCAGTGGCTAGGCAGCTAGAAGCGAAAGCCTCTCTTGATACAGCTTTGGTACATTTCCTGGGAGAGTTGTGTTGGTCTGGTTTGTTGTCAGCTGCTGGAGTCTTCTGGATCTTGCAGCAGCAAGAGCCGTTGTGCTGGTTGTGGGCACCTTAACAAGCCCTCATAGGATGGTAGGGGAAGTTCCTGCGTTTGATGGTAGCAGATTTGTATAGCACTGATCAAGTGACTCCTAGGGGCTGGTGAGGCAGCGTGGTTGATAAGTTATTCCTGTTCCCTTTTATCCCTAACTGTAATCAGTCCCTCGTTTTGATGTTTGATGTTTTGACTTGGCTTCTAGGTCACTATCTTACCTTGAAACTCCTCCTTGAGCTGGGGCTCCATAGAAGCTCTGAATTCCAGGAAGACAACACAATTGGTGTATTTGTTTATGGGTTATCAGCCATTGAAAGGTCCCTGTGTGATAAGGAGGACTTTACCTATAGGATGGGTCCTGGAATGAACAGATCTTTGCAAGAAGCGAGGCAAAGCGGGAAAGAAGTCTTGGGTAGAAGGGCAGATTGTGTTAGCAAGGAGAGCAGAGGTGAGGGAGACTAAACTTTTAGGTAACTTCTATGTCACTATTGTGGAAGATGACTGGTCACATGATCCAAGCCTTTGGGCATCAGCAAGGTCCATTAAACAGGACTGGGCAGGAGCAGACAAGCAGTGTTTGGAAATCCAAACAAAGTCGCCTTAATGGCTCTTTCCTTCCTACAAAAGGTGACTATGTAAGATGTGATTTTAACCCCCGCCAGGGATGGAGAGGCGCTCAGAGTGTTGAAACGGACCCCGGAGCCAAGGGGGAGGGGGGGATGCAGCTTTCCGCAGCCGTCCTGGCATGTGGTTCTTATACAAGTCCCTTTGGCCTGCTCAGGGAGTTTGCACAAGTCGAACGATTTCTGGAAAATGTGCTCCAGAGTGCAGCCAAGCTACTTGTGTCTGGCAGTCAACGGACTCCATAACTCTCTGCCTCAGGGTACCTGTGTCCCCATGGTGCGTTGTGTACCATCGCCTCTCTGCCTGGAAGCTCAGTCCTGCTTGGCTCAGCAGCAGTAGAGGGAGTCTGAGGCAGAGGGCAGGAACCTTGCCCCATAGCGAGGGGAAGGCAGGCAGGTGGGGTTTGTGTCGCCTGGCCGGTCCAAGGCAGCAGCTGCTTCCTTGCCCAATGTTCTACACGTGCATACACAGGTGTCTCCCCTCCCTGGTACGGGCGGGCTGGTAGCACCTCTGTCTGCCAGCCTTATCCCAGGAGGCGGTGGAGCTGTCCTCAGACATCAGGAAACTCACCGGTTCAGTAACGCCAGGCTGTTGGAGTTACTGGGGTGTACAGTGCTTTAAAGGAAGACGAATTTTCCAGCTCATGAAAGGTTATCTTTTTCACTATAAAAACCTTGAAATACTCCAGCTGTGTGTAGGTGTATATGTGTGTGAGCACGCATGCATGTGCGTGTGTGTGTGTGTGTATGTATGTTTGTTTCCATCTGTGTGTGTGTGTCTGTGTGTATGTGTTTTAATTTTGATTATTTGAAGTTGTGCTGGGGTTAGAACCCAGGGACCTGTTAATTATAAGCAAGTACAACTCAGACAACTGTTTTTGATGAACAATTTTAACATATGAATGGAGCGCTCCTACCCTTTCCTGAGCAGATGTCATATGGCACAGTCAAGCTGCTGGTGACAAAGGCTTTCCTTGTGACCCCAATAACTGGGCTGTTTTGAACAATGCACTGTGAGAGCTTATGGAGCTGATGTCCTCACAGGGCGTGATTCCCAGTGACCGTGCCAGAAATACACACGGACAAATAAAACCCTAGATAGCAGAAGTAGATGGTTTTGAAAGCGCGTTCTTGTTCCCGTTACAATGCATGCTAATTGTGGAAGGCTGGTGTGCACGAATGCAAAGGGAGAAAACGAGACTGCTGAATTGAGGTGCCAAGTCGCTTTGCTGGGAGCTGTCACTCTCGGTCTCTGGCGGCTCTCAATGGGCACAACGGTTAATAATATCTCTTCATTTCTGCTTTCTGCTTCCCATCTGGTCTTCAAGGCATTGTTTCTGTATTTTGTGACTCTAGTTTTTACTTCTAAAACAGTGTTGTTGATTTCAAGAAGATAAGACAGAATTTACTGTTACTGTGAATTTAGAATGCATGTTCTCATAGAAGAAAAAGCACCTGCAAGATTGTTCCCTACACTCTTCAGCTTGGCGTCCCTGGGCCGGGGGGCTGTGGGAAGAGGGATGGTCAAACCTGCCTGTCTAGAAACAGCGTTGCCCAGGACCATATTTCAGTAGCTGTACATTTGGAGCTGCCAAAAATTTTAGAGCATCATTCAATATTATGGGATGCCAAACTTTTAGAACTGCAGCCCTGCCTGTCACTAATATCAAACCACACACACTTCTGTTTCCACATCCATGTTTATGTGTGCACTTCCCACACTGGAAATGGTTTCACCCTTGAAAACCATTTTGGAGCCGGGCGGTGGTGGCGCACGCCTTTAATCCCAGCACTTGGGAGGCAGAGGCAGGTGGATCTCTGTGAGTTTGAGGCCAGCCTGGTCTACAGAGTGACTTCCAGGACAGGCTCTATAGCTACTGAGAAGTCCTGTCAAGATAATAAATAAATAAATAAATAAATAAATAAAACCGCTTTGGAGTGATTTCTTTTGTATCTAGTATTTAAGCTTAAATGACTTCAGTTAAGTTATGCTTACATGCATAATGTTCTGTTCCATCACTACAGAGTGACTGTCACTGTGAGATGTTGGGTATCAAACTGTCTTAGATGTCACCTGCCCACAAGTGAAATTTTCTCACACTGGAAGCCTGGCAGGAACTCCTGAGTCACATCAGAGCCCCAGACACGCTGTCCTCCTGCAGGGTCCTCAAGGTAGGAATTGTTGAAGCCACAAGGAAAGAAAGGAAGATGAAAGTAATTTTCTTCCTCTGATGGAACCATATTGTAAAGAAGCTTGTGAAATCTCAAATCAAGAAATAGGGCTGCCTAGCCTGCCACATCCCCTAGTTATTAGACCCAGGGCTTCAGTTCCTTTACTGTTGGTGGTGATACACTTCCTAGGGTACTAGGCATTGATGTGGATGAGTGGGGGGAGGGGAGAGTGAGGCACTGTTAGTACTGGTATTGCCATGGGCACTAAAATGTAAGTCCTGTGCTAAGGGCCAGCCTCCAAGGAAGGCGATAGAAGTGGTAGCCCCACCACTGCACACTCCTGCCTGCTGAAAAGTGCTTACTTTCTCCCAGGCTCCATCTCTCCTGTCTTTTCCAGAGCTTTCATCTATAGGTCCATCCTCAATGGGATCAACGGACTCTGCCCCCATCAAATATCTATCCTCCAAGACAAAGATGTGCTCAAGGCTTTCCCAACAATGTTTTAAAGCGTCTTGGTGGTTAGCGGAGAACAAATGGTTGAATCTGGTCACCTTGGTTTTAGTTGGAATGATTTATTTGTTTAGGTTTTTCCTCCTTCCAGGATAGAGACTTAAGGCAGGTAGTTGTATTTCTGTTCATAGCAGCCATAGACCCTTGTGTCCTTTTTTATTCTGTCTCCACCCCTGAACTGCAGGTGCTGGGGACCTTACAGGAACCACCAGCAGCCTTTGTGCCCCTCAAAGTGTCTTCTAGTAGCTTGATGAGGCAGTTTCATGTAGAGCAGAGAGATGCCCATATCTGCCTAACACCGAAGCCTCTTCATGCGAGCCGCTGCACCCAAAGGGCTACTCATGTGGCCCTGAATACCCTGAGAACCAAGAAGTTTAGGACACAAAGTTTGTTCAGGCCTGGCCTCTACCTGGCGGCATCAGGCTCCAGAAGTAATGACTGGACAGCCCACAAGGGATCTTCACGTCCACTGCCTGACCTGGGATGTCTTTCCTCTGCACCGTGTCTCCTTTCTTACCTGGGGCAGCTATGATGCACCCCCACCAAGTCACATTCCTTACCAGCTCAGTCCTCTCCTGGTTAATCTCATTTCCAAGGGTTTAATCATCACACAGTAGAGTACCATTTTGGCTCCAGTGTGTACCAGTTCTCTCTAGCTGAGTAGCCTTCGGCTGCCTTACATATTGTAAGGAACTGCCATCCATCCCTTGTCTTGGCAAGGATGCGTACTGCTCCGACTCTGTTGAGTGACTGGCTGGTCCTCTCTTCTGTTCAGTAAACATTTGTCCTACACCTCTTCCTATGCATCCATATGTCCTGGATTTATCACCTCCTTGACATGGTTCTTCAGAAAGTCCTACTCCACGTCTGGTGAGGGTCCTTTCTTTTTGCAGTGGCTCTTTGATGTGTTTTCACACGGCAGGAGTTAAGCACACTATGGCTTTTCCTCGATGGAAAACAGGATCTTTTTTTGTTCTCATGACCTGAGCATTTGCTGAAGACCCTGCAGCCACTGTCTTAGGGAGTGAGTTTCAGTTAACAAATCCGGTTGAGATCCGAACAGCCTAGGAATCCTTCCTCACTCACACGGAGTCCTCCAGGAGGGTTTGCTGGCAGTTCTGGCAGTGTGGCACTCAGAACTGGTGGAAAGGATGCACAGCCTCCATGCTAGGGTACAACCTGGCTTTTGGTGTTTTCTGTGGTGGGCTCACCTCCCCCTCAGCATAGTGGTCAGGCGGTGACAATAAGCATCAGCACAGCAGGACTCGTGCCTGGGCTGCAGACCTTCAGGGCCCCAGATAGGCAGTACACACTTCCTGGGATGCATGGCAGGAGAAGGCGGGACTACCTTGCCAACCCTCTGCTCCCAGCTCTCCACCCACTCATCTCTCTTCAGCAATCGGGCTTTGAGTTCTGTTAAATTTCTTTTAACATGAAAGCTTTGCCCACTCCGGTTCTCTCCGTTGTCACCCCGCATCCGTTCACTCTCTTTGACCTTCTGCCAAACCCTCTTCATGTTCAGCCCCCCTCCCTCTTCCTTCCTTGCCTGGTTCAGGCTGTGTGCATCCTCTGTGTTCAGCCCCTAAGGTTACATAAACAGTACTTTGAATTTCACGTCTTTCTTTTGCTTCAGAGCTTTGTTTTCAGGTTCATTAGGGACTTCCTCCCGGTGTAATTACCACCGATTCTCTTTGACTGCTTCCCACCTACCCCCGTTTGTTAAAAAAAAAAAAAAAGCCATAGATCTTCTGATAGTTCTTTCTCTTGAAAAGCTGTTACCTGCCTGTCTGCCCATCAATCTTGTTGATTCTGTTTCAAGGTGGTTTCCGGAGGCAGCTTCTGCCTACAAGAGAGCTCTGTTTCTGCCCTACCTTCCCTTCCGTTAGCAGGGAGGTGGAACTGGACAGAAGAGGACTGAAGGGAGGATTGATCTCTTGAACTTGCCCTTGATCCTTTCCCGAGCCCTGTCTGTGCACTGGCTGCTTCGGTGGCTCCATGTCTTGTAAAGCTTTGCGATGAAATCAGTGGAATGTGTGTGAGGCATCCCCGGTCACCGACTTTTATATCTCTTTTGCTTCTCTGTCCCACTCTGTTAGCAAAGCTACCCTCCGCTGCATGGTGCTCCTCCAACTGAGACCAGAGGTCTTCGCAAATGGAATCTGCCTTTTGGCTCTCGCACTTGGGCCCCCTCTCACCTCTGCCTCAGGCAGGTGGCATCGATGAAAGTCTGACTGTAATCCACCTAGCGTTTGATTAATGCTAACATTGATTGGAGCTCACGGGTCAAAATGGAAAATTAATTTCTCTAAAGTTGTGAGTGCAATCGCTAATGAGCAATCACCCGACTCCCTGACAGGGCTTGCTAGGTCTTTGGGCTTAAAGGAGGCTCTACGCGCCTTAGAGGAGTAATTGCACCGTGGGAGATCGGGAGCTAATTTCACCTGGATGTACAAGGTGTTTTCCTATTTTAACCCATGCAGTGGAAAGGTGCACTGTGACTACCCCCACCCCTTGCCACCCCGATCTCCTGGAAGCATACCCCTGTGACATCAGCCCCAGGAAATACATTTCCTTTGGTCTCAGAGTTCCTGCGGTAGACGTGACCTCACATGTTTGGTAAATTACCAAGCAGATGCTTTCTGGAAGGGCAGCAATGTCCCTAAAATCATCCCCTAGCCTGCGTGGGACCACTTCACTTTCATGTTGAATTTAGCTGGGATTTCAGTTATTCTGATTTCTGAGACTCTTTTTACCATGTAGCAGCGCTGCGATGAGACACCGTGAAGCTGCCTCCTGATGTAGAGGGCTGCATCCCACTACATTTAGCTGGGAACCAGGGACCCCACAGCTGGCCGCACTTGGCTAGGACCCCGAATGGACAAGAATAAAAAAACAGAGCGCCCATCTAACAAACATGGAATCAGTGTCTACACCAAGAGGCACCTCACACATCATGATTTCAGGCAGCTGGACCCAGCACAAATATACAAATATGAACAACCAAGACATTATGTCTCCCTCAGAAACCAGAAGCCCTATTTGCAAGAACATTGAGAGCAGAGGGGCCAGCCCAGACCACAATATCCAGCAAAACTATCAATTACAATTGACAAAGAAAGAAAAACGTTTCATGACAAAAGCAAATGCATGCAATTCCTATTCACGGATCCATTTCTACAGGATGCACTAGAAGGAAAACAGCCACACCTAAGAAGATACAAGGAATAACTAATACCCAGTTCAAGGTGGGGGGTTATATCCACATTATAACAACGAATAATAGAAGTAATAAACACTGCTCATTAATAGCTCTCAATACTAATGATCTCAATTCCCCCATAAAAAGACATAGACTATCAAGTCGAGCTAGAAAACAGGATCCATATTTATTCTGCATCCAAGAAACATAGCTCACCAGTAAGGAGAGACATGAAGGGTCTGCCAAGCCCATCTGAGTTATGATGTCAGTTAACTCCAGCATTTCTCTGTTCAGTTTTTAGGCTAAAAGAATGAAAAGAAAGTGTTCCAATACAGTGGAATCCAGAAGCAGGCAGGTCCAGCTATTTTGATGTCTGACAAAATAGACTTCAAAACTAATTAGAGAGATAGGGAAAGGTTGTACAATCTCATTAAAGAAAAACATCCAATTACTATTATATACACTTATACACAAGGGCACCCCAGGTCCTAAAAGAAACACTATTACAGCTAAAATTACATATTGACCCTAATACAGGGGAAGTGGGTAACTTCGGCACCCTACTGCTGCCGACAGACAGTTCATCCAGACAGAAACTAACAAGAGAAATGCTGATATTAAATAACATCATAACTCAGATGGGCTTAGCAGAGGCGTCTACAGAACACTTCACCCAAACATGAAAGAATATACTTTCATCTCAGCAGACTACGGGGCTTTCTCCAAAATGACCACATACTAGGACACAAAGCAAGTCTCAAAAGGTATAAGAAGATGGACAAACACCTTTTATTCTGCATCTTTACCTGACCACCACAGATTAAAGCTGGATGTTCACAAGAACAGAAATGGCAGAATGTATACAAACTCGCAGAAGCTGAACTACTCCCAACTGAATGAAAACTGGGTCAAGATACTGGGTCAATTTACTTTGTCATTTCTGTGATAAGAAATCGTGACCAAGACAGCTTAAAGAAAAAAAGTTAGTCAGTGGCTTACGTTTTCTGAGAGTTAGAGTCCATGACTATCATTGTGGGGACCATGGCAGCAGGCAGGCAGGCAGACAGGCATGGCGCTGTTGCAGTAGCCGAGAGCTTATATCTTAACCCAAAAGCACAAGACACAGAGGGATAACAGGGAATAGGGTGGGCTTTGAAACCTCAAAGCCCTCCCCCGCCTCGTGGCACATCTGCCCCAACAAGGTCACGCCTCATAATCTTTCCCAAATAGTTCCACCGATTGGGGACCAAATATTCAATGAGCCTAGATCAACATTCTCATTCAAACTACCACATGACAGAAATAAAAAAAGGAAATTAATTTTTTTTAAAGATTTATTTATTTATTATTATGTATACAATGTTCTGTCTGTATGTATGCTTGCTGGCCAGAAGAGGGCACCACGTCTCATCACAGATGGTTGTGAGCCACCATGTGGTTGCTGGGAATTGAACTCAGGATCTCTGGAAGAGCAGTCAGTGCTCTTAACCTCTGAGCCATCTCTCCAGCCCCCAGAAATTATTTTTTTTTTAGAATTGAAGGCAAATGAAGACACAACATATCGAAAGTTTTGGGTCTTAGTGAAGGCAATTTGAAAAGATAAGTACATAGCACTAAGTGCCTAAAAAACAAAGACAGAAAAATCCTTTATTAATAGCATAATGCCGCACTTGAAAGTTCTAGAGAAACAAGAAGAAAGTGATATCCCAAAAGAGCAGATGGGAAGAAATAATCAGATTTAGGGCTGAAATCAATGAAACAGAAGCAAAATACAATGAATCAATTAAATGGAGGGTTGGTTCCTTGAGAAAATAAAAAAATAAATACTGATAAACCCTTAGCCAAATCAACTAAAAGACCAAAAGAGAAAATCCAAAGTAATAAAATTAGAAATGTAAAGAGACACATTACAGTAGATACTGAGGAAACTCAGAATCATAAGGACACATCTTAAGAATCTCTGTTCTACCAAACTGGAAAACCTAAGAAAAGTGGGTGGATTTCTTGATATATGTGACCTACTAAAGTTAAACAAAGATGAAATAAGCAATATAAACAGAACCATAAGCCCAGTGAGATAGAGAGGCTAATAAAAAGCTCCTAACCAAAAAGAGCCTAGGGACAGATGGATTCAGGTGCACAATTCTACCAGACCTTCATAGAAGAAACTTACACCAACACTCCTCAACTTATTGCAGAAAATAAAGCCTGAAGGAACATTTCCGAATTCTTTTTATGAAACCACCATTACCCTGATGCTACAACCATAGGAAGACACAACAACAAAACATCACAGGCCAATGCCATTTATGAACATAGATGTAAAAACTGTCAATGAAATATTTTCGAACCAAATTGAAGAACAAGTCAACAAGATTATCCAGTTGGCCTCATCCCAGAGATGCAGGGATGGTTCTAGGTAAAAATAACTACTTCATGAACATTCTGAAAAACAGCCACCACAGGATCATCTCATTTGCTGTAGAAAAGGCCTTTTCCAACACCTTTTCATGATAAAAGTACCGGAGAGACTAGGGATAAAATGGACGAACTTCAATATAATATTATAATATTGTTTATAGCAAACCTGCAATCGATATTAACATAAATGGAGAGAAACTCAAAGCATTTCCACTAAAATCAGGACCAAGACGAGAAGACCCACCCACTTTTTTTTTTTTTAATTTTTTGAGACAGGGTTTCTCTGTGGCTTTGGAGCCTGTCCTGGAACTAGCTCTTGTAGCCCAGGTTGGTCTTGAACTCACAACGATCCGCCTGCCTCTGCCTCCCGAGTGCTGGGATTAAAAGCGTGCACCAACACTGCCCGGCAGGAATACCCACTTTCTATATACCTATCATTATAGTAATTGAAGTCTTAGCTCAAGCAATAAGACAACTGAAGGAGATCAAGGGGTACAAACAGGAAACAAAGAAGTCAAAGTATCTTTATTTGTAGATGATGCAATTTTATACATAAATGATCCATAAAAGTTTCCACCAGAAAACATATACATCTGATAAACACTTTCAATAAAATAGCAGGATACAAAATCAATACACAAACATATACAAATGACAAAAAGATTCAGGTAGAAATCAGGGAAGCAGGACAGCCTCAACAAAAAACTGTGTAATAAAAATTTGAAGACACCAAAGAAAGAAATTAAAAAGGACATCAGAAAATGAAAAACCCTTCCATAATCATGGATCAGTAGGATTAATATTGCAAAACTGGCTCTCCTATCAAGAGTAATCTACAGATTCTATACAATACCCATCAAAATTCTAACACAACTCTTCACGGAAATTGAGTAAAACAAACTTCAGCTGCATATGGAAATATAGAAACCCAGGATGGCTAAAACAGCCCCGAATGATAAAGAACTGCTGGAGGTGTTGCTACCCCCTGTTTCAAGTCGTATTATAGAGCTGTAATGTTTAAAAACACCATGGTGTTAGCATGACCAGATGTGGATATCAATAGAACTGAAGATGGAGACATAATTCTACATACCTATAGATATGTGAATTTTCTTCTTTTTTTTTACAAAGAAGCCACAAATATAGACTGGAAAAAGGACAGCATACACAGTGGTGCTTGTCAAACTGGGTGGCTGCTTGTAGAGAAATGAAGTCAGATCCATAACTATCACTCTATAAAGAAAAATCTTTATATGAGTTTTGAACTCGACATAAGGTCTGATACCCTGAATCATATAAAAGAAAGTGCGGAGTAGGTTTGAACTCATTGGCACAGGAAAAGACTTTCTGAGCAGACTGCTGTTTAAAAAGGCACTAAGAGAAACAATTGACAAATGGGACCTCATGAAGTGGAAAAGCTTCTGTGTGGCAAAGGAAACCATCATTCAGGCAGAGCAACAGCCTGCAGAATGGAAAAGATCTTTACCAACTCCACATAGAATAGAAGGTTAGTACCTGTAATATGTAAAGAGCCAAAAAAAAAAATCCCTGACCAACAAGAAAAATTAGATACAGAACTAAACAGACAGTTCTCGAGTGATGAAACAGAAATGATTGAGAAATACTTAAAGAAATGTGCAACAGCCTTAGCCATCAAGGAAATGCAAATTAAAACTACTTGGAGATCTCATTTTACACCACAGTCAGAATGCCGAAGATCAATAGCATAAGTGACAGCTCACGCTGGCAAGGATGTGAGGAACAGGGAATACTTATTCATGGCTGGTACCAGTCCAACTAGTGCAGCTACTATGGAAATCAGTGTGAGGTTCCTCAAATAGCCAAAAATAGATCTACCCCAAGATCTAGCTACACAGCTCTTGGGCATATATCTTATGTCTCTATCTGTATCTTACTACAGAGATGCTTGCTCGTCCGTGTCCGCTGCTGCTTTATTTGGAATAGCCAGAAATTAGAAACAGCCTGGATGTCCATCAGCTGATGATGGATAATGAGAATGTGGCACGTTTACACAATGGAATTCTATTCAGCTGTTAAGAAAAATGAAATTATAATATTTGTAGGTAAATGGATGGAGCTAGAAACAATCACCCTGAGACCCCAAAGTCGCGTATTGCATACTGTCTTATGTGTGGATGTTACCTTTTAGGATTTAGATTTGTGCGTCTCAGAAGTTAAGTAGCTAGTAAGGGACCCCTCCCAGGAGGGAGGGGAGGATCTCCAAGGGGAAATAGAATACAGTGGTGTGAAGCGATAAAGACGAAACTAGAGCGGTAGTCTTAGATGGTGATGGGGATGGGAGGGCGGAGTAAAAGAGGAATTATGGGGAAGGACAGTGGCAGAATTGTCCCAAATCTTTGGCCCACAAATAAGTATTGCTGAGAAAAGGAATTAAAAACCACTCCTCCCACCCCCACTTCACCATCAGACTCAGGGTCTGAAGAAGTCTGTCAACCGCTGAACCTGATGGCCTGACTTTCACTCTCAGGACCTCACATAGGTGGTCATGTGAGACCACTGAGGACTCTCTCTCTCTCTCTCTCTCTCTCTCTCTCTCTCTCTCTCTCCCTCCCCCCTTTCTCTCTTTGAAGGCTTGCAGTGCCCTGCTCTGAGAGCCACTGCAGAGGCAAATCAAGAGACAGTTCGCCTGCATGGCTCTGCAGGGGGCCTGCAAAGAGACTGTCTAACCAGAAGGAGAGTTGGTCTCTGAATTTACACATAACCCAGGTTTACTTACAATTCATAATCCATTTGCATGTAAAATTTGATTTCCGAATTACTTTATGAATTTTATTTACCTAAGAGATCGGACATTTCTTGATATTCTAATTACATTTTTCATTTGTTTGGCCAATGTCAATAAAAAAAAAAAACTAACCCAGATAATCCAAGTGTAAACTTTGCTGCAGATCACCCCTGAGCTACAGTAAATGTCCTGTGTTTGCCTAAGAGCTACTCAGTAGAGCTGATCTTCCAGGATGGAAGTGTTTTTAAGCTTAGTAAAGAAAATATCACCTGCGGTTAGAGGACCTTCACATAATTTTAAAAAGCAGGATTATTTTATAATGACGTTTTATAATGATGTTCCCCCCTCATTGTTATTTAATTAGACTTGAAATTTTGAAAAATTAAGATGAATCTTAGTGCTGATAAAATTGCCACCCCCTGATTCCCGCTGTTAAAAGTTTTACATCGCAAGCATAAAGTGCTAGGATCTAAACCAATGAAGGTTTATTGTGCAGTACTGTTAAAGACCCAGGCTTGTGTTTGGGGAGAGCTGACCTTTCCTGTTCAGGGATCTGAATTTTGGAGAAAAAAAATTGCATCTGTACTGAACACATAGGTACACATGTTCTTGTAATTGTTTCCTGAACTATAGAGTGTACCAATTACAGACTGAGTGCTTCAATAGTGCCCAGTAGTAAAAATAACCTAGAGATGAATTAAGGTATTCTGAAGGACGCACATAGGCACTGTGCAAATGCTGTACCAGTTTTATACAGCCTCCGGGAAGTCCTGGAACCATCTTCTAGAATGACCGAGGGGCAACTGTGTACTGCTGAAAAAGCAAAAGTTACCAAGCAGTTTGCTTTCATAGTCAACATGACTGTTTTCTTACAAGTATTAAATAGTAAATTTTACAAATATTGATAGTAAATGTTAAATAAATGAACACACATTTCTCAGTGTTTCTCTTTATTCTTTGCCATCTGGGCTAAGTCAGGAGAAGAATCACCCTACGGGGTAAAAATGAAGGAATGGGTCAGGAATGAGGTGGGCGCTGTGGGCTCCCTCCTGGGCCAGACTCCTCTGCTGACTGAACTTAGTGGGAGGCTGGAGTGCTGTGCCAGGAGCTCAGGAAGGCCATTGATGGTTTTCTGGGTTTATCTCCCATTCAGGTGCTACATTACAGCATCTGAAGAGACCCAGCTGTCAGCACAGGGATCCTGTCTTAGAATTTCTACAGCTGTAAGGACAAAACACTGTGACCAAAAAACAAGTTGGGGAGGAAAGGGTTTATCAGGCTCACACCTCAGCATTGCTGTTCATCACTGAAGGAAGTCAGGACAGGAACTCAAACAGGGCAGGAACCTGGAGGCAGGCAATGATGCAGAGGCCATGGATGAGTACTGCTTATGGCTTGCTCCTCATGGCTTGCTTAGCCTGCTCGCTCTTTTCTCTCTTTCTTCCTCCCTCCCTCCCTCTCTCCCTCCCTTTCTTTCTCCCCTCCTTTTCCTTCCTTCCTTTCCTTCTCTCTCTTTGTATTAAAATTTTCATTTATTTTGCATACCGACCACAGTTTGCTCTTCCTTCTCTCCCCCCATTCCCACCCTGCCATGTCCCTTCTACACACACCCATCCACTCCTCTTCCATCTCCATTCAGAAAGGGAGAGGCTTCTCATGGGAGTCAACAAAACATGGTACACCGAGTTGAGGCAGGACCAAGCTCCTCCCCCTACATCAAGGTTGGGCGAGGCAACCCAAGTGCCAGGGACAGGTCCTGACGCCACACTGCTAAAGAGCCTGCAAGGGACCGACCCTAGCCCTTTGTATGACTGTAACAGCTTTGCAGCTTGCCCAGTCTGCCTTCTTATAGAACCCTGGACCACCAGCCAGCCCAGGGATGACACCATCCACCATCTGCTCTGCCCTCCCCATCAATCGCTAATTAAGAAAATGCCCTAGAGCTGGCCCTTATGGAGGCATTTTCACAATTAAGGTTCCCTCCTTTCAGGAAACTCTACCTGAAAAGTTTGTCTATCAAATTGACACAGGATTAGCCAGCATAAATCCTTTACCCAAATTACACACCATCTCTTCAGTGGGCACGCTTACGCTCTGTTCCCTCATCTAGCGGGCCAGAGGCGGGGGAACACAAAAATGCCAGCATTTGGAGAACTGCAGTGCCTTGCAGACCTCAGGAGGATGTGCCAAAATCTGAGTTGGCTTTTGTTCTGTGTGCTGAGCTCATGGATGGGTTCTTTGCTCTTTTTCTTTATGTAGTATTTAATTAGGTGGAGGCAATTTTGAAGAGCAGTATAGCTTTCTACTCTTTTAAACAGAGCAAGCCATGAGGTATCTCCGCTAATGGAAACAGGAGCTCCGGCTGCAGTCTGCGAGTGGCGCGGCCCTGGAAGTGAGCTGCCCTCCCAGCGCAGCCTCCATCCTGCAAATTCTACCCTGCGGGCAGGGCCTCTGCCGCTGCACTGGGACCCGCGGTTCCGAGGCCTGATTGATGATGCTCAGGACCAACTCTTAGCAGATTTTTCCTTATGCCCCAGGTCGAGGCCTTTGGGGGACCCTGGAGTATGCAGATTCGGGGGAATCCAAAAAGCTGTCCACATGCAGTGGAAGTCTATCGAACAGCCATCTCTTGGTTGCAAACAAACAGCCCCAAGGCTTGGAAGAACCAAACAAAGCCAGTGCAGTGAGCTGGTCCTCCTGCTGGTCCTGGAGGTTGTCTACCTAGCGAATCTGGAGCTGGCCAAGGATGTACACCTCTCCTGCCAGTGTGGCTAAGAACACATCATCCTCCCAGTCAGCAGTTAATAGTCACTGAAGGGCAAAGGAGTTGGGAGATTTGCATAGAGAAAAAGCAATTTGATGAAGAAATGTGGAAATTCTTCGTAATCCAATTTTTCTAAATGCAACAGCTACAGCTGAATATATCTGCTTCCCCCCACCCCCAGGCAAGATTTATTTATTTACTTTCCAGGGTTTAATCATATCTCCAGTATTAAATATTAGACCGATTCTCTTCCCAAAGACATAACTTAGAATGCCAAGGGGACATTAAATCTAATCATCCTTGGCAATTATTTGGCACTGTCCTGGAGAATTATTTGCAGCAGCTGAAAAGCACATGGAGTCCAAAGTCTTTATTTACATTGCCCCCCTGACAAAGTGGGTGCCCCAGGCCTGCTGCAGCCAACTGGCCCTCCCCAGGGCACAGCACTAATGCATCCTGGCCTCGGACTCCATCTTAATTGAATTGCAAGGAATTTCACAGGAAGCTTCCAAACTTATTCTCCAGTATCTGATTTTGAGACCGTTCATATCCCCATTTCCATTTCGTTTTTAATTATTGTCAAAGCACAATCAATCGTTTTTGGAATGTGAGTCTCTGGGGGGGGGGTTGCTGCTCTGTGTGCTGTGGACACCCCTGCACCCCCTGGCCACACCCCTTCCTTCTGACTGGGCTGGGGACTGAATAAAGAAACTGACATTTTCAGAACAGGATCGAGTGGTCCATCTCATGATTATATATGTCTGTATCTAGACCACGGGAATACAAGACGAGTTAATAAAAAGTGGGCTTTCTGCTTCTCCACTCATATAGTTCCTTCCTCCTCCTCCCTCCCTCCCTTCCTTCTTCCTCCCTCTCCCTTCCCTCCTTCCTTCTTCCCTTCCTCCCTCCCTCCCTCCCCCTCTCTCCCTTCTTCCTTCCTTCTGAATCATTTAGCATTTTCCTATAAAAGAGTCATGTTTACAGTATGAAATATACTTCGGTGAATCAGTTGGAGAAGGAAAGTGTCATTAATTAGACATGATGCACACTGTACTCAGTATTATGGAGGTAGAAGCAGGAGGATCAAGAGTTCAAGGCTAGTCTCAGTTACATAGTTACAAGGACAGCCTGGGCTGTGTAAAACCATATCTCAAAAAAATCAAAGTGGGGGTGAGGAGGAAGGGATGGTGAGAACTTGTTTCAGGCTCTCTACCAGGAGTGTATTTTTTCGAAATAAAAAGAAAAAAATAGAAGCCAACTAGATAAGACAGCAATACCTTTTTGCTTTCCTTATATTTGTTTAACACATTTGTGATTTCTTCTTTCTTTCTCTTCTTCTTCTTCTTCTTCTTCTTCTTCTTCTTCTTCTTCTTCTTCTTCTTCTTCTCCTTCTGTGACTGAATTTTCCTGATGAAATCTGTTTATAAGGTGAATTATTTCTGAATGGCTAGAGAAAACATTGACAAAGTGCAGGGAAAGATGCCTTGCTTTAGGAGTTGCTTCCACTAAAACCACCCGAGCCTCTTTCTTCTCGGGTCCTTCAGTGTTTCAGGCTGTTTGTTGCTAGGCCTCGGATCCTAGTGTTACCTGACGGATGAGACTCACCTCTGTCCTGAGTCACTTTCTAACAGACTGTGAGCCCCTGGATCTTTTTAAAAAAAGATCTGAGGTGCTTATCAAATAACCAGAGCTTAATACACGGCGGAACACATGCACATAACTGATTGACATGGAGGCCTGTCAATCAGTTTTTGGTTGTTTCTCATATTATATGGGGATGCTGGGCACCGGCATCCTGGTCCCAAGAACTCTCCAGTCACTCTTCATTTGGGTAAAAACTAACACATATGACAGATACAGGTAGGGGAACATCACAGTGTCTTATCTGCCTTGTCATTGACTCTATGACTGCCTCAACCTGGGGAAAGGCTGTGATGGGCTGCAGCTCTCGGCAGCCCTCTGCCTGGTTTGTTCTGATCACTCAGATCTAGGCTCTGGCCAGCCTTCCTGCAGAGCAGGTGTCATGGTTTTTCTTGCCCTGCCACTTCTAGGACACAGCTGACAAGTAGACAGAGCAGGACACAGCACAGCCCAAATCCTCCCATGGCTACCTGCAAAGACAGGAAGAGTGCATTGTTAAGAGCCCTCAGCTCTGGTCAGTTCTTGTCTCAGAATCATTCAGTGGCATCCACCATACCCAGCCTGACTGCCGGCCAAGGAGCACTAAGGATCCCCCCTCCTTCCCCTGGCTCCTCTCTCCTCCCCATCCTCATGCAGCATTTCTCATCAGGCTTCGTTCTTTCCCAAAGTGGAGCAGGACTACACCCTTGGACTTTGTCATGCTTCACCCTGCTTGGTCGCCCCTCTTCTTGGGCCACTCCACGGCTCTGTTACGGGTCTGCTCAGAGGAGACACTTCTTCAGGCATATTCTCCCCCAAGCCCTGAATCCCAATTTCTCTCCTCACTGGTCTCATTGAATTTGAGGCTCCTCTCAATAAGGGATAGTCTGGGCATTTGTTTAGTTGCTATCTCACAAGGTTCACACACAAAGATTTTTGTCTTATGATTCTGATGACAGGAAAGGAGTGTGTTTTTGCAATGATACTTGGGTGTGGAGAGATGGCTCAGCTTTAAGAAATCACTGGCTGCCCTTCCAGAGTCCCTACGTTTGGTTCCCAGTACTCACATGAAGCTTTCAACTCCAGTTCCAGGGGAACTGGTGCCCTCTTCTGGCCTCTGTGTGCACTGCACACATGTGATGCACAGACACACATGTAGGCAAAACATGTGCATTTATAAAAAGGGTTAAAAAATAAAAATAAAACACAAGCTCCATCATGAATTCAAAGTCCAGCTCACATGGGCATCATAATTCTCCTCCTTGCTGTATCTCCTCTTCACAGTAAGTCTCTTCTGGATGTGCTAAAAACTCCTCCAACCGCATTAAAACCTCTGGAACCAAGGAAGAGAAACCTCGAGGACACAAGGAGGAAACTCGTTAGATGCTACCATGGAGAGTTGTGGAAGACGGTTATCGAAGTGACTTTAGACTAATTCAGTTCTTTTCTCTTCTTCCTTATCATTCTCAAGACTACATAGAATGTGCCAGAAAAAGCAACATCCAGAGTAAGGGAGGGACAGCCCAAGCTCTGCTACAGGGCCTGAGAAATTAGATTTTTTTTTTAAACACACATTGTGTTGTAGGGCTGTCAGCTCCAGAGTGGTCTACCGGGCACTATCCTCAGCTGTGGCAGCACGAGTGGGGGTGTCTTCAGAAGATGCTCTGTGAACCACGTGGCCGGGCTTGTTGTTTGTCCCAGGCTCCTGTTTCCCTACTAACTCTATGTCAGCACTGATCTGCTTTGTGTAGCTTGTCACTGGAAAATGTGTCCTGTCTTGGTAGCTCAGACTGGTAAGCAGGCGCTGTTTTAGAAGGTATGTAAGGACATCCCAGAAGACTCCTTTGACCAGCCGACAGCCTGAGGAGAGTGTCCTTCTCCTTCTTCTCTGGTCACTTTCTAGAGCATCGCCCATCTGCATTGTGCCCAGTCATAGGCCCCAGTCGTCTGGTCAGTGTAGTCCAGAGGCAACCCAAGCCCCAGGCCTAGTTCCAGAAGAAAGGCAGGCAGTTTGAAGCTGCTAGAAGACTTAGGCACAGCACCTGCTAGCTGGGCTAAAGTCAAGGCCACTCCCCACGCAGCGCTTTAAGATGTGTTTGTGGGAAAGAGTCCCAGCGTCTCCAGCCTGTGAGGCTTCCTTTTTAGCCTCGTTCCCAATGACCAAGCCTGTGTGCTAACCCCAAACCAGCTTCTCCCCCTAGAGTCTGGGGTGTTTAGGACTTCAAAGGAGACCTTCTCTATTTCTAGCTTCTGTGACTAAGTGAGACAGTTTGTCCGAGTTAGGTTTCAAAAGCGGGGCAATTCCAAATCTCTCCTTCCCTGGGAGGGGCAGCCTGGGCCTGTGCACATTTTCTACGTCACACAATAAAGCACACAGATCCCAAGAATCAGGGGAGACATGTTCAGACAGATCACATACCGTGTGTGACCTCCTCTATTCTCCTCCACCATGCTGGCACACAGCTGGAGTCTGTAGACACCCGCTAGATGAAACGGGTGACCATGTCCTTGGAGCATTCGGTGTTGTCCTCCTGAGTGCAGAGGAAGACTTTGGCTGTAACATGGCTAACAATTCAGTACGGCACCTGAAGTTGGGAGGAAGACTCAGGGAGAAAGACAGTTGCGTTGCTCCTGTTTTTCCATCTGCTGGGTTCAGTTGACTCCTTATCTTTTCGTTAACAATCAAACATTTCCTTCAGTGCCTTTGATTTTACACAGTTATATTTTGAAATGATTTTTTTTATTATTTAGTTTTTCTGAGGTTTGAGGCGAGGCGTCTGCAGATGTCCATTTGTTCCTACGGGTCTCACTTGAGAGAACATCATTATGATAATGATACCTAATTAATCCTCTCCAGTACCTCCCGTAAATCCACCGCTTCATGCTATAAGCTACCACCAATTGTTTTTCAAGAAAGGAATCAGCGTGTTGATTAATTTGATCTCTGGTGCCACGTGAGTAATGTAAAGAGACCTGAGGTTTCCACGTTCTCCACGAGGTAAATGACAGCGTGACACCGCGAATTCTTCCTAATGGGTTCTTGGTGACGGATGGCGGCGCTCTCCTCGACTCTGACATTTACAGTAGGATAACTGCCACCTCATAAATATTATGTACTCACGATATTATGTACTCACGAGCAGTGAACGGATCGGAGAGTTGAAGGGCAAAGCCACCTTCTGATTCCTATGGGGCGCTGGTCTATGGGGAGTGGGGACCAGACCCTTCTGTGACAATATAAGCAACCAGTCAGGTGTGGAAGGAATTGAGCTGACATCAAACCTTTTGCTTTTTATGGTCTCCTGTGAGCTATATTCCCTCGAAGTGGGACTGACATGATGGTAAGGAAGAGATAGCAGCTGAGGAGTCAGAGTCCGTGTGATGAGGGAAACACTCGATTCTCTGTTAGCTTAGCTCAGGCTGGAGAAGGGACATTTGCCTCTGCGCTAGCCTTGGCTGGTTACGTCACCCTCCACGTGCATTTTCTTCCCTGTCTGAAATAGTCCGGCTACTCCTTGAGATAGCTCAGCCCCGTGCCAATCCCTGCCCCCTCTCTCAGTGAAAGACCGATAGCCCAGGCTGGCCTTGAACTTGCAAGGTAGCCAAGGCTGGCTTTGAACACTTTGGGATAAACGAACAAGGGAACTGCTTGTTGACAGGTCTTCTTCCACATGCTGCAGTTTTCCACCTTATTAAATGAGAGGAGAGAATTGGAACCCATGGAGTTGCCTTTCTTTCTCAGTTTCTATCCTTGCTGTGTCTTTGTGGCTTTTTGAGACCACGTGACTAGACCACGTGAAATTTTCCCCACGATAAAGAATTAGCAGGCTTAGCCTAGGTGCTGGAGAGGGCAGTCTCAACCTCATGTCTCAGGTGTAAGCTGCTCTCTCAGTGGCCAATTCACTGAATAAATATACAGTGTGAGGTGGGTGTGGCCCAGAATGACCTATGTCAACCACCCTGGGCCTCAGTTTCTCCAAGCCCCTCTAATGATTTTTTTCCCCTTGGACCCCCTGATGACCTCAGATCTTTGGGAATAGCTCTAAGATTAAGACTGCAATTGTAAATTATAAATTTCAACAGGAATAGAAATTTCTCAATGCTGCATCACCCAAAAGCCCTCCCTGCTATGAAGAATGACATCTCACAAACGATGGAAACTTGGGGCATACTGCACAGCCTGCAGGTAGCTCCCAAGGCTGGAGAGCGTCCTTTCCCAGGTGGCTCTCTTTGTCTGCATCTCCTCCAGGCAGCCCAGCTGGCCTCTGGTTTTTCCAGATCAACTTGTCTGTGTGTCTCTTAGCAGGCCGCACTGCCGGTATATGTTTGGAGGTGGGCTTGGGCAGTGAATCTGATCAGTTTAAGGAACTTTCTGAAGCCATTGAGTTGCTTACTTCCTGTCTTAGAATCGTCCCTGTGGGACACACGTGTTTCACCTTCCCTTAGAACATCACGTTGTTTCATTTCTCATTTAGCATCCTCTCTTAAAATATCCTGTCCTTTCATCTCCCTTTAATATCCTGAAGGTTTCCTGTGGGAGGAAATCGCCACACACACACACAAACACACAAACACACACACACACACACACACACACACACACCCCTTCCTGGTTTCAAGGTAGCCATTCTCTTTTGCTTTGGCCTGTCAGTGATTGATTACACAATCAAGCCCTCACAGACATCTGGAAGCCTGCTTCCTCTATCAGCCTCCCGGAGCTCTGTTGCTGTCTTTGAGGATCCCCCAAGCTTAGCAGCCCTCTTCAGCTGGAACCTTGGAACCTAAACTAAAGGAAGGGATGGAGCATGGTACAGAATATTCCTAGTTGCTCTATATGCTCTGTAGTTTTATTTCTTTTGTGGCTTACAGTTTCCTTGGAGCTCCCAGGATCTGCTGAAGTCCTTCTACTTATTTTAAGGCAGGGACAGCAGAGAACCATCACTGGGGATCTTAGAGTCAGTGAACCCATAGCTCCATGGCCAAGATGAGGACATCTCTAGGTCTAGGGAGGTGGTAGCCTAGGGTGGGTATAGCCCAGCTTGGAACTATGGAATGCAAGTTGATTTTTTTGTGGGTGTGTGTATTTACACATACATTAAAACACACACACACACACACACACACACACAGGCTGCATTCCCTCTGAAGCAACGTTTCTAGAAAATTTTTGATTTTTTTGTGGATATATGCACAAGAAAAGTCAAGTGGTTTGCCAAACAGGCCAGTTCCTTTATTGCTCTATCTATACCACTGCTTGATTTTATTCCCCAAGGGCCTTGCTCTCTTCTATTGGGTTTGCTTATTTGGTGATCTTCTGGCCAATCCAATTGCCCAGCAAGCTCTCAGTCCTGCTGGACATGAGCACATTCAGGCTGAGGACACTCGTGTTTTCAGTAGACTTTGGCCAGAAACCCCTGCTTGCACTCATACAAAGTGTGGAGCTAGCTCTTCAGGGCTCAATTGAAAACAGTAACTTACAAACGTTTCTCAATTTATGGGATTAGATTGCTAAGAATTTTCTCCCAAGGTGCTTCCCAATTTTCTCCCAGCTCTGATGGTGAGGGATCTAGGGCGGGAGGGCAGTAATTAAGTGCAGTTCAGCTTTGTGGGACACACAGGCTTACTTCCCTATGGTTGATTCTGACAGAAGTTTTGCCCACCTTGGGCAGGGTCAGACTGCAGCTGGGTACCATTCCTAGCATCGGGGACTGGCTGGCTGCAGGCTGTTGGGTCGGTGTCCACCATCTCTGAGCCTGCTTCTCATTCCTCCAGCACCCGGAATGCTCAACTCTGCTGTCACTCCTCAGAGCCAGGGTCAGCAGGAAGCCGGAATGATCAAGTCCAGGAGGAAACCCTTGTCAGTATGTCCGTACTCCTCCTTGGTGTAAGCCATGTAGAGTCCTCTGCTCATTGTTTGATAACAAATGTGTTCTCAGCGTCCATGCTGCCAGCATCCCCAGCCACTCCTGGCTCTTTTTTTCAACGAGACTTTGGGATTTATAGGAGACAGGGAAAGAATTACTCCCATTATCCCTATTGGAGTAGGGGTCAGAACCCTGGTCCAACCTCCAGCGCTGATAACGGAAGGAACAGGATGCAATTGGTGTATTTAAAAAGTAACCAGCCCTGGGTTCTTCAGCTTGTCCCTGTTGCATGGACCTGTCCCAGTCATTTCTCTATTTGGCCTTGCACACACGGTAAAATACCTGATGTCATAAAATAGCTGGTGCAGTTTGCGCATGAACTTACCCCGGGTCTTACCACTCAGATGAAAACCAAAGATTTCCCCATCCTAGAGGGCCCCTGCCACCTCCACTACTGCACCCACATCCTCCAGACAACCGGAAGTACTTTCCCATTTACAGTAGAGGTGGCCAAAGCTTTGGAGAAGCAGTTGGGATCCTCTCTAACCTCCCACAATCCCAGAGCAAAACCTTCTTACATCGCCCCCTCTCATGCAACTGAGTAAAAACTTCTCTCCTCCCAGAAGCCCTTGGATCCCGAGGGGTGCGGAGGTGGAGGGTATTGGCAGCCTCTTGCCTTCGTGTGCCTCAGGGCGACCACCTGTGCAGGCATCGCCGCTGCCAACCACAGACAGCCCACCCACCCACACTGCCTGGGTGCCAGGGCACACACCAGGCAGAGGGAGACTGCGGAGTGGCCTGGAGAGGTGGGACCTGCCATGTCCCACTTGTCCTCACTCCTGCTGCCCACCTGCTGGAATGTGCTGCTCCCAGCTTATGCCAACCCTTTTTCTGGGGGGGCTGGGCTCCCACAATTCTCCCCTCTGACTTGTGCCTGCAGGTCCTCAGGCTCTGAGGGAGACCTGGAGGTCTTCCAACTGGGCTTGTATGTCCCCAGGGGCTGGGAAGGCTGGTGTGAGCTACCCACCCCAGAGCTTTTGATCTGGCTTCAGATTACAGGTCAAACTTTGACTACTTCCTGGCTTTAGCCCCCAGCCCATGTCCTGCGCCCGGGTTTCTCTTTTTCTGCTCAGGGCCTCTTAACAAGATGGATCACCCCAGCGGTACCTGCCTTTGGGGTGGCTGCTCTGCCAACCAGCATGAAGTCTCCGTCAGCGGAAGAAACTAGCATATGGATGGTGTGGTGGCAGAGGCCCCCACATCACAGCTAGGCAGTCAGAAACACCTGCTCTAATCTATCTCCTTATGTGCAAGGAAGAAAAGTCCTGAGTGATCTTGCCCAATAGCTAGTTAGAAAATTGGCTTAAGAACAAAGAGCTTAAACTTTCCTGTGGGTCTTAGCACGCTGTTTAACACATACATACACACTCACACACAAACACACGCGTGCATGCTCATGTACACAAACAGACATAAACGCAGACACAGACAAACATAGACATAGACACACACACAGACATACACATATGTAGACAGACAGACACACAGACAATCATATACACAGACACATATACAGACATACACACTCATAGACAGACACATAAACAAACTTATACACAGACATATACACACACAAATATACAGACACACAAACATACACACAGGCATACACACACAAATACACACACAACCAGATAAACATACACACAAACAACACACACATAAACAGACAGACACACACAAACACATACATACAAATAGACATAGACATGCACACAAAATTAGACACACACACGCATGCACACACATTATACACAAACATACCGCAGATACACACACATAGACATACACACATAGAGACGTATACACATGCACACACACAAATAGACATACACACAGAAGACACACACACACAAATACACACATACAGACCCATACAAGTATACCATAAATTTCTGAATTTATTCTTTCAATGGAGGTTTAGCTTACAGCTAACCATGTCTATTGAGTGGCTTGACTTGTGGCTGTAAGGCTGGAAAGGGCAGCTGCGAATAACCCCAGAAAAACCATCTCAGTGGCTCCAGTTCTTCCCATCCAGATTCCCCCCATTCAGAACTAAACTGTGGCTTTAGAGCATAGACTCAGTGACAATCTAGCTAGATTTCTTTTGTGCTTTAAGGCTACAAAATGGCTGCCCAAGATTCAGCCACTGGATCCGTGTGGCCCGGCTGGGGTTCAGGTATGCCACCACTGAGCTTAGCAGAGAAGAGATGTGTTTGCTGACTTTGCTCTATTCGATGCCAGGAGAAGCTCTCTATATTAGGTACTAGTGTTATTCCCATTTTAGACACAAAGAAAGCACAGTTTACGTGGTTCATCTCTCCCCAGTCAGAATGGCTAAGTTCAACACAAGGGCTGCTGCCAAGGCTGTAGGGAAGGAGCAGCCTCAGTCACTGTTGGTGGGAATGCAAACTGGTGCAGGCATCCTGGAAATAAGCACGGGGAATCTTTAAAATGCGACAATAAATCTAGCATATGACCTAGCTATACCACTCCTGGCACATGCCCAAAGGGCATGTCATCCTACTCCACAGATGCTTCACAGCCACCCTATTCGTACTAGCCAGGAAATGAATATGACCTAAATGCCCTTCAGCAGATTAATGGATTATTAAACATACAGTAGAATAATACTCACCTATAAAGAAAAATGAAATCATGAAATTTGCAAGGAAATGGGTGGAACTAGAAAAAATTATATTAAGTGAGCTAACTCAGATCCAAGAAGAGAAGCAACTCATATTCTTTCTCATCTGCAGTTCCTAGCTCCAGATCTTCAGATGTGAGTTATACAACATGGAGTGCCGGTAAGAGCCAGGAAAGTACAAAGGGTCTATAGGTGGGGGAAAGAGGAGCTTGGGACGGGAATATGCAGGATACATAGGAAGTGGGGAACAGAAAAGTTGGGAGAGGACTTGCTATGGTAAAACATGATGAACCAAAGTCGCTGGAGGAGAAGAGGGTTTATTTCATATTACAGCTTATGGTCCATTGTGAAGGGAAGCCAGAACAGGAACTCGAGGTAGGCACCTGGAGGCAGGAACTGAAGCAGAGGCCATGGAAGGGTGCTACTTACTAGCTTAGTCCTCATGGCTTCCCCACCCAGGTTTCTTATACAACCGAGTGGTGCCCAGGGCTGGCACCACTCACGGTGGGCTGGACTCCCTCCACATCAATCGTTAATAAAAAGAAATGCCCCACACTGGACCATAGGCCCATTTTATGGAGACTTTTTTTTTAAAATCAATTCAGGTTCCCTCCTATCAAATGATTCTAGCTTGTGTCAAGATGACAAGAAGTTAACCAGCACTGGACTCAGCTGGGGTTGGAGGGAAGTCAATACAGAAGAAGGAGGAAGGAAAAAGGGCAGATTATACCAAGGTTGTTTCATAAAGCCTCAAGGAATATAGTTACCAAAACTCTATACAATAAATAAGTATATGTGTATACACACACATATATCTCTGCCTATAGATGATAGATAGATAGATAGATAGATAGATAGATAGATAGATAGATAGATAGATCTTAAAGAAAGATAGGTGCCACTTGGGCTGACAATGCTCTCCACAAGATCTAAAGACTAACAAAAACTTCAGTATTAAGTATAAGAAATCTTCTTTAGAGTAGGTGGCCATGGTAGGTCATGACTCTCCGCAAAAGATAACCTTTGGTTGTCTCTCAAAGGTTAGCAAAGGCACCACACACTTAGGATGCAGGACTCATATCAGTGGAGCAGGATCTAACATAAAGTCTCCTTTGTGCAATCCAGTTTCCTTGATACCAGAAAATACTATGCAAACTGCCAAAGGAGAGAAGCAATTAATAGCCTTACCAAGCTATGGCACCTATGAACCACAACAATGACCGGTAAGGCAAGATATTTCTAAAGATGCATTAGTGGCACTCACGTATTGTAGGTAACCAACTGCTGTCTAATAGGACGTACAGTCCATTCAATAGAAGGAAAGTCATGCCTGCTACTAGAAATCTAGTCAGAATTCGTGGGCCTAGTGAGGTCATGGATCTGAGACTAGATTCTAGACTCTGCTAGACCAGCATAATTTCTTACTACATTCTAAATCTTATCCTTATACCCACCCATAAGTATAGCTATTCCTCCCACATCAAAGAAACTTCTCTTCACAGCAAAAGGAGACCATCAAAGAAAACCACAACTGGATATAATTCAGAGATCTACAGATCATGGGGAGCTGTGGTGATTTGAATAAAGTGGCTCCTTTATCATAGGCCATAGGGAGTGGCACAATAGGAGGCGTAGCACCCCGTCTGCTTGTGCACCTCCATGTTTCCCACTGTGATGATAATGGACTGAATTAAATGTTTTCCTTTATCAGAGTTGCCTCAGGTGTAGATCTCCACAATTGATGGCTTCTTGTGGGGGTCCAGGTGGGAAAGGACTCAGTTCTAGTCACTGAGAGCTTGACCATGTCCCAGTGAGTACACAGACAACACAAATTGGACCTTTTTTAAATTCTTATTTTTACTTTTTTTGGGGGGTGGCTACAAGGGTGGTGGATGGATATGGAAGGCCTGGGAAGCGAATGTGATTGGGGTGCATGACAGGAAAGTCCCAGAGAATTAATAAAAAATGTTATGTTAAAAAAAAGTTGCTGTGGTTGTGGTGTCTCTTCACAGCAATTGAGCCCTAACTAAGACAGGAGCCAAGCCCTAATCAATACATCTATGTATAGCTCCTATATCTGTGGCTCAGGAAACATAGTGGGGGGAAGGATTTTAAGAACCAGAATACCGGGAAGACTATTGTGAAATAATTCCTCCTAGAAATGGTTGCATAAATAATAACAGAGCCTTGGCAATATAAATAGACATACTAATACAGAAGGGGGAACATTTTATGGTGTTCCACCCCTAGACTAAGAACAATAGGCAACTAATGGGGGAGGAATTGAGAAGGGGAAAATCACCTTCTGCAGCAGATGGACCCCCTTATTGGTTATTCAATACAAAGTGGTCAGTCCTAAAACCATGCACATACAAACAACAAAATGGACCAAGAAGGTTGTATCTGTATGCATGTGAGTACACACGTGTATGCGCACACATGTAACAACAATAGTAAAGAAGAAGGTGTCAGTTTGAGATGGGGAGTATTGGAGGAGTTGGAAGTTGAGTACCTTAGAGGGGCTGAAGGGAGGAAATAAAAGAAGGAAAATGATATAATCCTATTTTAATTAAAAGTGTATTAAAAAAAGAATTGGTAAATGGCAGGACTGAGGTTTGAATTCAATTCTCTTTTTTTTAAATTTATTTTTTATTTTAAAATATTTCCCATACAATATATTGATCATAGTCTTTCCTCTTTCCCAGCTCCTCCCAGATACCCACTACTTATCACCCAATTTTATGGTTTTTTTTCCTCCAAAAGAACACACACACATACATACATACAAACCAAACAAACAAAAAGCACACAAAATCATGGAGTGCTTTTAATGCTGGCCAGCTACTGCTGAGCGTGAGGCCTACCCCAGTGTGTGGCTGTCAGTGTTCCTCTATTGGAGACAACTCTCTGCTCTTCTCCCAGAAGGTATCAGTCAGAAATCGCTGCTTGGGTAAGTGTGGGACTTCATGCTCACTTCCCTTCTCCGTGCTGGGGTTTTTGCCTTGAATTTGCATCTGTCTTGTGTATGCAATCACAGTCACTGTGAGCTCCTACGTGCAGCAACTTTGTTATGTCTGGAAAACACTGTTTTTGGAGTTTTTCACCATCTCTGGCTCGTGCTATCTTTTGAACTCCTCTTCCATGTAGCTTCCCCGAGGCTGTGATGAAGATACCCTAGTTAGGGTTGAATGCTCTGAGGTCTCTCACTCCCTGCACATTGTACACTTATGGGCCTTTGTGTTAATTACCATCTACTGCAAGAAGCTTCTCTGATGTGGGTTGAGCAAGGCACTGATTTGTGGGTGTAGAAATGTGCCATTAGGGGTCATTTTATTGCCGCATTCCTTTAGCAGAATAATAGTGGTAGGTTTTCCCCTAGGGCTCATGACCTTTTTAGTCTAGAGCCTCACTAACAGTGTCTGGCATGGAGTGGGCCTTAAATCCAATCAAAAACAAAGTAGTTGATTACTCCCATAAACAATGGTGGCGCTCTTGCACTGGTATGTCAGGCCGACAGGCTGCTATTGTAGTCCCAGGGTTTATCGCTGGGTCTGATTAATGATTGCTTTTCTCTTCTGCTATTAAGCATAGCACTCTGAACTCTAGTCAGTAGGGGCGAAACATATTTTGGCACTAGGTCAATTTCTTTGCGTTGTGGAGGGTATCCAATGGCATTGGCAGTAGCCTGTAATGTTGTGGGGTGGGGAATCTGTGAGAGCCCCTTTGGCCAGTGACTCAGTAAAATGTAACCTGGTACTGGAGAATATACTTGGTGGCATATGATGTCTAGTTGAGGCGTTCTGTCCCCCAATTATGTAGTAAATTCATTTATCTTCCTTTTATATGTGTGTATATTTTAGGAAGCATCTATGGTAGTAGATTTCCATATGGCTTTTTCAAAAGGCCTTTAGCGTTAGCTGTCTTTCCCCACAGTCCCTCCTTTACTCCGCCCTCCCATCCCTGCCCCATTTAACACTACTACTCTAGTTTCCCCTTTCTCAGTTCTTGCCGCTGTATTCTGTTTCTCATTCGGTAGGTAGAAAATCCTCTCCTCCCTCCGGGCCCCTTGCTAGTTACTTAACCTTTGTGGATATTCTAAATGGGACACTCATACCTAAAGTTTAGAAACTAACGTTCACACAGAGGAGAAAACATGTCATCTGGATCTTTTCGGGTCTGGGTTACTTCACCCTGTGGACGATTGTTTCTAGCTCCATCCATTTACCTACAAATACTTCATTTTTCTTAACAGCTGAATCATAGCCCATCGTGTAAATGTGCCACAGTCTCATTCTCCATCATCAGCTGATGGACATCTAGGCTGTTTCTAATCTCTGACTATTCTGAATAATGCAGCAGAGGACAGGCATGAGCAGGCTCTTCAGTAAGAGGTAGAGTCCTTTTGGCGTATGCCTGAGTAGTGTAGCTGGGGCATGGGGTGGATCTAGCTTCAGTTTTTGGAGAACTTCATGGTGATATCCACAGTGACTGTACCAGCCTGCCTCCTCCTCAGCAAGACAAGGTTTCCCTTCATCTCTGCGTCCTCACCAGCGGGTGTTGCCATTTGTTCCATTGATCTTGGCCATTTTGACTTGGGGTATAAGATGAAATCTCAAAGTAGTTTTAATTTGCGTGTCTCTAATGACTAGGGATGTTGAACACTTTAAAAGTGTCCCTCAGCCATTTGTATTTCATTTTTTCAGAACTCTCTGTTTAGTTCTATATCCCTATATCCAATTCTAATCAGGTTAATCATTTTCTTCATGTTCAGTTTCTTCTTCTTCTTCTTCTTCTTCTTCTTCTTCTTCTTCTTCTTCTTCTTCTTCTTTCTTGGTGACTTTCTGTTGATTTTTTTCCTTATTCCTCTTCTTCTTCTTCTTCTTCTTCTTCTTCTTCTTCTTCTTCTTCTTCTTCTTCTTCTTCTTCTTCTTCTTCTTCTTCTTCTTCTTCTTCTTCTTCTTCTTCTTCTTCTTCTTCTTCTTCTTCTTCTTCCGTTCTAGACACCAACCCTCTGTCAGATGTGTGATTGATAAAGGTTCCTCCCATTCTGGCTGCTACTTTATTTGAATGATGGTGTCCCTTGCTCTAGAGAAACTTGTTAGTGCTATGAGGTCCTATTTATTAATCGTCCGCGATGCCTGCACTATCAGGGTCCTTAAACTCACTTCTCTTACTGCAAAGTCTTTACCTTAAAATATGAACTGAGACTTCCACAAAGTTCAGGCGTTAAATGTGGCTTAATGCCATCAGACAAAACACTGTGGAAATTCTCTAAAGAATTAAAAGTTTGTTCTATTTCAAAAGTATATTTTAAAACAGATTATTTGAGCCAAACTCAACTAATTTTCTTTTTTCAGCTCTACCTTCTGGGGTGTTAGACTTCCATATGGTTGGATTGTTAGAGGAGCATATCTAAGAACCAAGGTGATGGGAGCGGAGACAGAAGTGGTGGGCCAGAATCACTGTGTTGAGCCACTCCTGTGAATGTGGAATCATCAATACTTCATGGAATAATCAGACTAGATTCCTTAGACCACAGAAATCCCAAGTCTAGGAGGAGTAGCCTATGAGTTGGATAATATTTCACAAGATGTGGCATACAGGAGTTAGGGCTTACACAATAAAATGGATTCCTGGAATACTAACATTTAGAGCGTGGGTATATGGGTTTGGAGAGGCCCAGCTTATCACTAAACTATATGCAAAGTATATAATAGAATCAGCAAATGCTGTTGGGCCAGCTTCTTACCCAGTCCAGGCTGGGAGGCATTCTGTTCTTTTGGACTCTGTCACGAGCTCCCTGAGGCTTCTTCCTTGGAGCCTGTGTTCAGCCAGTGGCTTGTATGCTTACTTAGGCTACCAGCCTCTTGATTCAACATTTGCTTTCTCCCTGTAAACCTCTGGCTATTTCCATAACCAGGGAAGTTGATTGGCCAGAGGTTCTTGGCCTGTAAAGAGAGGCTTCAGAAAACAAGACAAAAACGAACACACAAAACCAAGAGCTAGTATGGAAATCCTAGAGATGTTCATTTTGGCTTAGGATCAGCAAACCTTGTGCTAAAGGCACGAGCTTGCGGGAAAAGCTCAGACCCAGCACCTTGAATTAATTTTGAGTCGCTGCCCAGGATAGTACCACCATTCCTGTCCACTCTTATCGGAGTGTCTGTCGCCTGCTCTTGCTGATTCTCATTTATAAAGGTCTGTCCAGTGTCAGCCCTCTTCCAGATGTGCTCAGTGCCTCACAGGGCCCTGGTAGGCTCCACTGCTGACCACTCCCCTCACAGCCCTCTCTCCCTCAAGCTTGCAAATGCACCTGGTTCCTGCTACCCATTGTATCAATCCTAATTCCATTTTCATGGCTCTAACTGTCTTGCCTGACACATATTTCAGGACTACCTGCCACGTGGCCACTCAGTTTAATGGGAGCAATAATCACAGTGCCATGTGGCAGACTCCTTAACTGATGGCAGGAGCAATGGATTTGGAAGGAGATGCCCAGCATTGTCTGAGCCACACACAGTGTCATTCAGGAGCCTAGCTTGAAATGGGCAGGTTGTGTAGTGGAGGGAGAAAGGGTAGCCCTGATGTCCCAGGGCACTGAGCCACCTTAGACTACCAGGCTTCTCTGAGCCCAAGAGATGACCACTGTGTTCTGACAATAGTATTGCTCCCCTTTGACATCCTCTCTGGAGTGTCTGGGTTGAGGACTAGAAGGGCTGTGGCTTATCCTGAGATACAGTCTTTGAGCAGCCCCTTGGGAGAATACAATGCGCTGCACAGAAGCAAAATAAAGAAGACTGCAGGACAAAAACTGAAGTAAAACCTGAGGATGTGAAGAGCAAACACAAACATCTGGAGAGGAGAACCAGGAGCTTCCTCAGATGAGGGCACCCAACTGGTGGCCTCAGTAGGTCTGTGCTCTGCTTTCCTAGGGGAAAGGCGGCCATTTTTTGCCATGTTGCTCCTAACAATGTCTCGGTCTATTTAGCATGAAGAATTAAACCAATTATGCAACCTCAAAATTTCATGGGTAACAGCACCTCCAAAATCAGCTGAGTGTCACGTTGGTTCTTCCCAAGGCCCTATGACTATAGGGGAGGCTTTGGAGCTGTTCAACAAAGCCAGCCCTACTCTGTGCCTTGAGGTCTTCCTCTGAGGTAGCAAAGTGATTGGGGTCTTCTTTTCGGGTGTTGGGAAGGTCATAGACCGTACCTATCTGCTGGTTGCCAAAACATCAAACCACGTGGGTCTCCTTAAATCTACTCCCCTGGTCTTTGCAGCCTTCCTTCAGCAGGTCATTAGAATATCCTCTATTCCTCTGTGTCACATTCATAAGTAATCCCAGAAGCCACCATCCTTCCCTTCCCCATCGCTGTCACGCCCCTGCCACCATCCCTCCTGCCACTGCATCCTGACTGCTCTGTAGACAGGCTGGTTTGCTGTGACCTTGAGAACCTTGCTTCCAGTCCTTCTTCCAGAAGCATTTCCCCAGACCTGCTCACATTCTCCTCCTTCAAGCCTGAAAGCCTGCCTCCACCACCATCTCTTCTTCTGTGGCCTCGGCTGGTACATCCCTCCTCCTCTATAGTGGTTCGGGCTTGGGAATAGTCCCATGGTGGTGTGTGGAGGTACTGTCATCCATGGCACCCACCCACCTAGGGCCACTCACTTCTCCAGTCCACCCAACATCCTCCAGCACACCTGGACAGTCCCCCTTTCTTGTCCATGCCCATATGTTCTGTTCTTTCCTCTGCAACAACTGATTTCACCCTGGAGCTTATAATTACGTGAGGCATGATCTGGGTAGGCCATGATGAGTTGGCACTCTGGGCACCCAGTGGTAAGAAAGGAGTACCTAGAAGTGTACCTTGTGACCACCCACTGTAGAGTAAAACTGAGTGGACCTTCCTGAGGTGGCAAGCTCCACAAACCAGGGCTATTTCTCCTGTTGTGATCTCTGGTGTGTCTCCAGTACACATCAGACTTGGTGTCCATGGATGGCCCATGAGCAGAGCCTGGCACATGCTTGGCCTCTAGCATACATCTCTTCTTCTTATTATTTATTATGGTTCATGCTTTCCATGACTCAGGCTCTCAGCACACTCTTTGCCATTGTCTTAGTCAGTATTCTATTGCTGCAAAGAGACACCATGACCATGGCAACTCTTGTGAAGGAACACGTTGAGTTGGGACTGGCTTCCAGGTTCAGAGGTTAGTCCATTATCATGGTGGGAAGCACGCTGGCACACAGGCAGACAGGATGCGGGAGGAGGAGCCTAGAGTCCGACATCTGGATTGGCAGGCAGCAGGAAGAGAGCAACACTGGGCCTGCCTTGAGCATTTGAAACCTCAAAGCCCATCCCCACAGTGACACACTTCCTCCAACAAAGCCACACCTGCTCCAGGAAGGCCACACCTCCTAATCGTGCCACTCCCTATGAGAGTATGGGGGCCATTTTTATTCAGACCACCATAGCCACACTCTGGGCAGTGTGGTAAAGTGGGAAGAGCACTGGGTGTAGAACCTGAGACCCTTTCTGAGCCCTACACTGGCTATTATGAGTTTTGTGTCTCTGGGCAAGTTACGTAACTCTCTGAGATTTTGCTTCCTCGTTTGTCAAGTTGTAATGAAGTCTGTTTCTGTTCCTACGTTGCAAGCTGGTGGGATGGATAGATATGATAATATGTCAAAATGTATTACACATTGCCCTGTAAGGTGGAGAGTCAATTGATTTTTACCATGGCTGACACTCTTACGCTGGCTACAAGGAGCCTATTATCCAGTGGCCATCAGGGCCTCACTGGTCTTCCTGTACAGCCTTCATTTCTTACACAGGCATCTCGAGAAGAGAAAATGAGACAGCAACAAGCCACGCATTTCACTGAACAGGCTTTGTGTTTAAAATTCTGACACTGTGCTCAGCCCAGTAGTAATAAATTTTTCTGCCTTGAGTGGTGCTTCTCAGACGCACACTAAGGAAAAATAATTAAAGAAAAACCCAATAAAAAAGAGATCATAAAGGAGAAGACGGATCATAAATCACCAGTGTGACCCACTGCCGTCCTCGGGCTGAATTCGATAGCAAAGACCCTGGATTTTAGAATCTGACTCCAGGATTCTTGCAATATAACCTTGTTCCTATGAATGGAATATTAAAAGGCACAGGGCTGTGTATGTAATCATGTGGGCAAACGGGAGAGCAGGGAGAACCGGAGGATGGCCTCCTTCTTCATTCACAAAGCAGCCAGGAGCAGAGCCCGGGGGTACCCTCCACCCTGTGGCCATTGAGTCATCGCTCCTGACAGTTGGCAAGGAACCTGTGGCTATAAATCTGCAACATCAAAGAAGCCGGGCCTGGGCATCCAGCTGAGACAATGAACTCTGTTCCAGAGGCTCAGAACCCTTTGGAGATATGGAGATACCGCTAGCAAATGAATAGAAATACTATTCACCCAGCAGTAGATTTATCACAATCTTTTTGTTTCCTTTTTGGCTCTTTCAGAAAGTCACCCATCTAACCCGAGTCAACAGTCCCTCTGCTTACTCACTCAGCAATTATTTGTTGAATCCTTACTTGTTCTGGACAGTACTTTAGGTCTGAAGAATATCGTGAAGAGTAGCCAGGTGCTTCACCCACGTACCGTTCACGGTGTCGAGATGCCCATCTGACAGATAAAGGGAATCAATAATGTAATTTCAAAATGTAATAATGCTCCAAAGGCTGTGGTGGCACGAGGCTTATTCTCATCCAAAAGGAGGGCAGTTAGAAGGGACAATCAAGAAAGGTAATGGCTCTGCAAAGGGGAGCCAGCCTGCGGTAGCCTGGCAAAGGTCTGCTCGGGGAGTGAGGAAGAGCCTGAAACAGAAGGGGTTAGCAAAAGGTGTGAAGAGGAGAGAGAGAGAGAGAGAGAGAGAGAGAGAGAGAGAGAGAGAGAGAGAGAGAGAGAGAGAGAGAGAGACAGGCTTAAGAGTGGCAGGTCAGGTCATGCTGAGCACTGAAGGCCTCTAAGGAGTGTTCCTGGCTGCTGGTTAGGAGGAATGGGTAGTTTCTAAGATGTTTAAAGCAGAAGAAATGTAATGTTCCAGTTTTCCTTGTGAAAAACCCCTCTGGCTGTGGGAAGGATGGGTGACTGGAGGGGAGAAGGAAGCAAGCACACAAGCCGTTGTCATACTATAAAAACAAGGATTTGGTATTTGAAGCCTGCGCCGGAGGCATGGCTAGTGAGCTAAGAGCCTGGGTTTGTGATGTATCTGGAGGTAGAACGTGAGTATTGCTGATGAAGTCACACACAAACTGGAAAGGAAAAATCAAGAACGTCTCCTGGAGTTCTGGCTGCAGCAGCTGGGTACAGAGTCATGGAGAGCTGGAGGGAGTCTGGTTGGGAGCGCACATATGCAGTGAGCAGTTCTGTCTTAGATGCACAAGGTTCGAACATCTAGCAGACCTCTGAGTGGAGATATTGGGCAGTTGGATAAAAGGTATGAGTTTGGAAAAGAATTAATAAGAAGTGAAGAGTTGGTATTTGATTGAGAGCTATAAACCAGACCCAGACAGACAAATGCGTCTCATTCTTTCTTACATGTGGATCCTCGTTTTGTATCTTTAAGTCTGTGTTTTTAGCTTGGAAGCCAGGAAAGTAAAAAGGGGCCATGGCAGATGGGGCAGAACTTTAGCAAGAACTTTAGGATACAGGTTAGACATGAAGCGGGGGAAAAGGAAAAATGGAGATGTTTATGGGTGGGGGAGGGAATGACAGGGGTATTGATACGGTAGGGACAGGTTAAAGTATAGCTGACACTAAGGATGCCTGAAAAAGACATGTAAAAATCTATTATTTTATAAGCACATGTAGACATATTAAAAAGAGTTTAGTTGGAGTTACTCTATACAAGGGGCTAATGCGTCTCCATGATGCATTAAAATAACAAACAGAAAGTCCAGGCCTATGTGTGGGACACCCTCCTTTTGAGTTGTTGGTCAGAGAGGTCATAAAGGCCCCCAAAACAATACAGACCATTGTCATTGGTCTTGGCTGCCCACAAGAACTTGATGGTGAGGCCATATTGCTGCGACCCCTACACATGCTGGGCACAGGACATGGGCAATTAGGCCGATACTGAGTGGAATCTTCCTTCCTGTTGGCAACTTTCATAGTGTCAGAAAGTCCTATGTTGGTGGAGAAAAAAAAACCAGACGTATCCAGTTGTGAACTCTGCAAGCTATAATAATTACTCACCTGGTAAGATATTATTAATATAATAGTGATATGAATGTTAAGGGGGTGCCCAGTAGCCTTCTAATTAGATTTAAGGACTGCCTCACAGGAAGAGAATTCATGTCTAGTACTATAAACCTGACCATGAAACTGTGGCCAGGAAGGTCATAGGCCCTAAGAGAGAGCCCACTACTGTTATCTGACTCAATGATGGCGCAGCAAGCTGCCTTCTGCTCACCCTTGGACTCACAGATCAGTGCGGTTCTCACACCTCATCATAGATGCTTCCTTTTGCAGTGGATAACAGAGACTCATAGCTGGTCGAAGAGCAGAGAATAAATGACCCTGGAGTACTCAGCCCTAAATGGGACATCTATAGCACATTCCCTTTCTCCAAAAGTTCAGTGAGCATTATGGGAGAGAGGAAGCAGAAGGATTGAAATTGAGGAAGCCCACTGCAAAAATGGCCTTCGGGACATAACAGAGGCCATTGTACTCATGAACTTAAGCTGTGGTTGGCCAAACAACCCCTGCATGTGATCAAGCCAGTCAACTTTCCGGCGTGGATGGTGTAGGGGAGCCCAAGGGCCTAGCCCCAACTGAGAGGCTATTGGCCTAGAGGAGGGAGAGTCATTTTCTTCAGGCATGCAGTTCCTGGTAGGTTAGCCATGCTTCAGTAAACAAGAGTGTGGCCAATAAGGGATGAGTGACATATATGGTCCTCGGGCATGCTTCGGGAGGGGGGCAGAGTTAGAGGTTCAAGTCTCGGGTTCCTACCTGGAGAAGGGGTGATGGAGGACAATGGCAGGGCATGTGGTACCGAGACTATTTTAAGTTTTCAATTAATGTCGACTTAAATTAATTACTTTATCTTTACAAGATAAAGGCCAAGTTTCTCCTTTCCCATGTGGATATCCAATTTTTTTTTCTGACACCATTTTTATATCATGTATTCTTGCTGTCCTTGTCAAAAGTAGTCAGTTCTGTATTTGTGGGTGTATTGCTAATCTCTCAGTTATGTTGGTCTATGTGTCTCCTTTAGTGCGAGCCCCATGCTATTTCCATCCTATAGCTCTGGAGTATAATTAGAAGCCAGGAAATGTAGTGCCTCCAACTTCGCTTTTTCCCTCACAATTGCCTTAGCTATGCAGATCTTTTTGTAGTTACATGTGAATTTTAGGATTCAGTTTTCTACTTCTGTGAAAAAAAGTTGGAATTTGGATAGGGTTATACTGAATCTTTATATTATTAATTCTTCCAAATTATAAACAAGTATTTTTCTGTTTGCTCTGTGGTTTTTGATGTTTTGTGTTTTGTTTTGTTCTTTTGAGACACGATCTTGATATGTAGTCCTGGTTGTCCTAGAACTCCTAAGAGATACACTTGCCTCCAGGCCACGCTGAGTTAGGGAGCCTTCCTCTGCACACACTCGCCACAGTGATGTGTTACCTCAGCACAGATCCCAAAGCAATGGTTCTAGCTGAATACTAACTGGAATCTGCAAAACTTTGGGCCAAAAACATCTTTCCTCTTGCTAAATTGTTTTTCTCCAGTATTTTGTCCTAGTGACTGAAAAACTCGTCCTTGTGATTTCTAGATGCGTAAGACCACGCTGATGGTGATACTGCTGTTTGTTGTGTGACAAAAATCTCCCCAGGGAGATGCAACATACATGTCTACTCACCCCAGATAGGGAAGCCACCACAGACCAAAGGAAAGGAAACAACAAAGTCCAACTTGTTGAACCAATGAGTTTTATTGAGGTTACTCACAGGAATATGGGTAAGGTTACTTACAGGAGCAGAAATGATTCAAAGGCCAATGCATCACTTACTGGCTGGCTTCACATGTCAACTTGACATAAGGCAGAGTCATTAGAGAGGAACAAGCCTCAGCTGAGGAAATGCCTCCATGAGATCCAGTTGTAAGGCATTTTCTCAATTAATGATCAATGAGAGAGGGCTTTGCCCATGGTGGGTGGTGCCATGTCTGGGCTCACGGTCCTAGGTTCTATAAGAAGGCAGACTGAACAAGCCATAGGAAGCAAGCCAGTAAGCAGCTCCTGCCTCCAGGTTCCAGCCCTGCTTCAGTTCCTTTTCTGACTTCCCCCAATGATAGACTACAATCTGGAAGTGTAAGCCAAATAAACACTTTCTTCTCCAACTTGGGTTTTGGTCCTAGCGTTTGGGCACAGAAATAGAACCCCTAAGACCCACTCCCGCTCACAAAGTTGGGAACCTGGAGAACCCTGCACAGCCTGCAGGCAACTCAGCAGACAGGAGAGGATCATTTTCAAGTGACTCTGCTCTAAACCTCTTCCAGGCAGCTCGACTGGTTTCTGCTTCTTCCAGGCAGCTGGTCTGGTCTCTTGCAAGTTGGCTTGTCTGAGTCTTTTTTTTTTGCGGGTCAGGTTTCTTTAGTTTGAGAGGGATTCCCAGCTTTTATTGCTTATTCTGGTAATGAGAGGCCTAGTGAATCTGTCCAGTTTCAGGGACTTATTGAGACTATTTTAGTTGTTTATCTTCCTGTTTAAGGAACTTCTTGTAGGATGGGATGTTTCCATCTCAGAGGACACTGTCCTTTCAATTCTTCAAAAGACTATGTTCTTTTGTTCTTGTCTCCCCAGTGGACCAGACAGAATGTGCTTGTAAGAGTCAAAATGAGAATGAGGGGGCCTCAGATGTAGTTCAGTGGTACAACACTTGCCTAGCATGGATGAGGCCTTGGGAGGAAAAATAAGAAAGAAAAAATATCATTATCAGGAATACTGACACACACTTATAATCCTTGCACTTGGGAGGCTGAGTCAGGAGGATCATGAGTTTAAGGCCAGCATGGACACACAGAGAGACCCTGTCTCAAAAAAACAGCCAACCAACCAAACAAACAAAAGATTAGAATAAGGCTCGAGAGACTGTCTGGAGTAACTCAACAGAGAGTCCCTAATCTTAATCACTGGGCAGCAGGTACACAATCCACTGCTTGTCATCAAGACAGTGGGAGCCAGACTGTCTTCAGGCTTTGCTTTCTACTTCCAGAAGCAAGCACAACCCTGCAAGAGTGGAGGTGCAGGGAGGCTAGCAAGAGGAAGATGAGTCACGAGGAAGAAGAAAGCTGAGGTCTTGGTGAGTTACCTTCCAGCATCCATGCCAGTGAACTTCAGGCAGGGGGGAACAGATCAACTGGCCAAGGTCTTGCTGGATGATGCTTTCCCTCCCACCTTTGGCTAGTGAAGTAATACTTCTTGAGGAATAAGAAAATCCCATGAAGCTGAGGCAAGAAAATGACCTGGATTTTAATAAGGGAATAAAGGTAGACTCATAGGATTTCCAGATGTTTGTCACAAAATAGTTTTGTCCCTGTCCTCAAAATTGTGGCAACATTTTCCAAGGCTGAGTTGGTCATTAGGGAGTATCTTAGCTAGGGTGTTTAATTGTTGTGAAGAGACATCATGACCACGACAACTTTTATAAAGGAAAACGTTTAATTGAGTGTTGACAGAGGTTTCTGTCTCACCAATATCATAGCCATTTAATCCCAAAGAAACACAAAGAGGCTTACATTAATTATAAACTGATTGGCCTATTAGCTCAGGGTTCATATTAATTAACTCTTACATCGTACATTAACCTGTAATTCTTGTCTGTGTTAGTCACATGGCTTGGTATCTTTTATCAGTGGGGCATTCTCTTCTTGTGTCCTCTGTATCTGGGTGACGATTGCAGACTTACCATTTCCTTTTCCCAGAATTCTTCTATTCTGGTCACTCTGCCTATACTTCCTGCCTGTCAATCAGCCAATCAGCATTTTATTAAACCAATATAAGTGACAAATCTTTACAGGGTACAAGACCATTGTCTCACAGCAATTGAAGCTAGCTTTAGTTTCAGAGGTTTAGTCCATTATTATCCTGGCAAGAAATATGGTGGCACACAGGCAGGCACGGTGTTGGAGAAGGAGCTGAGAGTTCTACATCTTGATCTGCAGGTAACAGGAAGTGAACTATCTACTACACTGGGCATAGCTTGAGCATATAGGAGACCTTAAAGCCCGTCGCCACAGTGACACACTTCCTCCAACAAAGCCACACCTCCTAATAGTGCCACTTTTGGTCAAGCATTCAAACACATGAGTCCATGGGGATGCATACCTATTCAAACTACCACAGGGAGTAAGTGAGATGGGACAGATATAAGTGAGATCATTGGAGAACTGGGAATTTAAAGCAGTGAGGTCCAGGTAACCTAGGTGACCATGTTTCTGGTTTAGAGGTAAAGGAGGTGGGTCTGTTCTATTGTAGAATCTGTGCTGCTGTTGTACTTCACCAATTCCACGGAGTAAGTTAAATACGTGACTAGATAATCAGATTTGTAAACCATGACAAAATACACATAAAATTCACCAGCCCAACACTTTTTGCATGTACACCTCAGTGGGATTAAGTGTGGGCACTAGGGTCTTTCCATGGTTGCACAACCATCACTAATACTAATATTTTGCCACTAACACTGTGCCACATTTTCATTTTCCAGAATTAAACCTATTTATAGTACAAATAATGTCCTGTCCCCCTCCCTGGCTCTTGGAAACCACCATTTTACTTGTCTGTATGATTTTGACTATATAAGGAACATCATATAGGGAAGATATCATGTAGTATTTGTGTCTTAGTTCCCTGACACAGGGTCCTCAAGGCTCACCTGTGTTGTAGCATGTATTGGAATTTCCTTCACTTTTTAAAGTTGAATAAATAGTCTACCCCACTGAAATACCAATTTCTGTTCATCCACTCATTCACTGATGGACACTTGTGCCCATCCTACCTGGGCTTCTGTGAGTTGTGCCACTGTGAACTTTGGTATGCAGATATCTACACCTATCTGTTCATGTCTGTTTGATGTCATTTGATTTAATTAAAATAGGTGAATTACTAAAAAAAAGAGTAAATAATGCACAGTTTTGAGCCATTCAAATTGATAAATCAGAACAATAGGTTCTATAGAAGCTGAAGAATCATTAGAAATGTCCTCCCTTCTGTGATGTCCCCTCAACTTTAGGTGTAGGGACTCTGCTGTAGATGTATCAATTTGGCTTAGTCACCCTATGGTCATATTATCTACATTTTGACCAGCTGTGGTTTCTATGGTCGCAACCTTCTGCTGTAAAAAGAGCTTCTTCGCCGAGAAGTGAGGGCTGCTCTCACCTGTGGCTAGAAAGGTAACTACTCAGATTGCACTTGGACTTCAGTTTTGGACAGCGGCTGTAGTAGGTTCTCCCTGAGGGTTCGGGACCTCGCCAGCCACATGGGCTTGGCTGGCTTTACAGTACTAGGCATGACTTGCCTCCACATGAGTGGGCCTTAAGTCCATTTAGGTAGCTGTTAGTTACCTTGAAGATATAAGTGCTGCCCTTGCTCCCTTGGGGTTATCTTGCCAGGATGGTCATTATTGTGGACTGTTCAGGGGGTCCGATGCTAAAAGAAATCCCACACTAGCTCGGAATTGAGAAATAGTCATTTATTAAGGGGTAAACTCACAAATCAGAATCCTTCGCTTGACCAGTTGAATCACGCGATCCAAAAGAGCAGCCTGTGGGAATGGAGCAAGGGGAATGAAAGAGAAGGGGCATATGCAGGTTCTGCTTCCCCGTAAATAGTATAAGAGGCCACGCCCCAGTAGGCGGGTAAATACAAGGTGTAATACTTCCCACAGCAGTGGATCATAAGCTTTATAGCTAGGTAGGGCTTTTTTCCCTTGGCAGCTTAAGAAGCACCTTCTGTCCCAGGTCAGTTTCAGCTCAAGTCCTCCAAGTCCCATGGCCAACACTTGTCGCATCTTCATCAATAGAGACTTACCTTCAAGTTCTGGGAGGCCACCAAGGACATTGGCAATAACATATTGTTTTAGAAGTTTCTTAGGCTTTCCATACCAACAATTCTGGGGAGGTGTCCCATGCCTGGTGTTAGGTTTTTGTTAAATGGTCTATATTTTTTTTTTGTTGAGGGAGGTTATTATTACCCAAAGTGTCATAACTTTTCTTTGAAATCATATGTCTTTGTGTATATATATATACATATATATGCATGTGTATATATATTATATGTATTTTAAGTAAACATAAAATAACATGTTTCCCTGTAATTTTTAAAAATATCCTTGTGTCATTTATCCTTCCTGCCTCCTTCAATTCTTGTTGCATAGGAACATGTTATTGTCAAAGGAAAAATAAATCCATTGTTCTTTTCTGCTACTGACAGTTTCTAGAACAATGGGAAGCAGGGACCTGATATTTGCTAATCACTATGAGCCAAATGCTGTGCATAGCCCTTTTATAGTCTTTTTTGTATATCTGATCTCACTTAATTCTCCAAATAGCCCTAGGAGGTAAGCTGTCTCATTCCATTTTATAGATAAGGCCCAGGTTGGAAACCTGCCAGAAGGCCCATGGAGGAAGTGACAAATCCCTGGTGCCAACTGAACTGGGCTGAGCAGAAGCCAGGCCTAGGCATCTCAGACTTAGGAGTGAGATGGCTGTGACTTGGTCGTAGCACCAGTTTTGCCTCTGCAGGTCTCGCCCGAGGCTTCTATGATGCTTCTACTGATCGCTATTGGTCAGGAGAGCATCTTGAACTGAAAGCTCCTTTCACTCCGACCATGGGGCAGTTTTTGGGGTGTGATAATGTCATTGCCCAAAGAGTAGGTCTTAGTGTGGCTTCGAATGGTGTGACCTCATATCATCTTTACCTGCCACCATGAGGTCACCAGGCAAATCTTGTCTTTGTCCCATCAGACTGCCTCTTCATAAATGATGTTGCTGAGCTCCTCCTGCCCAGAGCATGGTGATTTCCAACAGATAAAGGGTGAATTAGCATTTTCTTGGTTGAAAGATTTTTATGAAGTCTTTTGAAAGCACCCGAATTTTTAGTGAGCAAGTTGGGGCAAACAACTCTCCACAGCTAAGGCAGTGAAGTGAAGCATGAATTGTCCCTGGGCCAGAAAAAGCCCTCTGTTCTCTTAGGAGCCCTTGGAGAGGCTTAGGGGACTCTGGTCAGGGACATGGCATCAGAAAGTGGCATCTGGGACATGACGTCTGAACAGCACTCAGGTGTCATCCTCAGGAGATACTATGAATGGGTCTGGCTGCATTAGATATTTAGATGTATGTACCCCATTTTTCTTTATATTCCTTTACAGGAAGTTGCCACGCAGAAAGGTCTTTAAGGATAAGTTGGACCATCCTCCTTCCCTCTCATAGGAAACACTGAGAGGTGATCTAAAGATGCAGAAAGTTGCTGGCAACACTGGCTAGATGTGGGCTGCATATCCTGATTTCATTCCTAGGCACAATGACAAGAGCCAGGAGAATTTAGTCAGGCTATTCTGCATTCAGCATCTAGTACTAGCACTTACTGTATTACCCATGACAAATTCCTGAGCCTCCATGGGCCTAACATAAGTGCAGGTGACCTCAGTTAGAGGAGGGTGCTGGATCCACCGGAACTGGAGTCATAGGGAGTGACGAGCTACCCTACCTGGGTGGTGAAAACTGAACTCGGGTCTCTGGAAGAGCCGTGCACACTCTTAACTGCTGATCCATTTCTCCAGTCCCAGTTATTTATCAAACGAGGATGGTAACATTAGAGGACAGTGGGTGGGATCTCTCTGAGCTGCTGTTGGGAACTCAGAAAGGTGTGGTCAGGAAGTGGCATAGGAGCATAATAGTTCAAGAATGGATTTGACGGGCCCACCTGGTGCCACTTGGACCAGACGGGTGAAAGACACCCACAGGCCAGCCCGGGTTCTCACAGTTCAGGCTGGCTGAAGAATCCACAGGCCTGCTCGGCAACACAAGGTAGGCGCCATGTTGATGAGCAAATACGTGGTGGAGAAATGGGGGAGAGAGAAGTGGACCAGTTCACGTGCTGTGGGAAGAGGTGGAACTGAAGAAGTGAAGGCCGTGAAGAGCAGGCTGATCCGATGGCCTGCTTGCCCCTTGGGGCCAGGGTGATGTCTGGGCCAGGCTGCTGCCAGGGGCCATGTCTGAGACCTTGGTCCTACCACAGCCAGGATCTGTGTTGACATCCGTGGCCCATATTATCATGGGCAGGCGAGGCGGGAAGAGGGGAGGACAGGCGCATCTGTGGCCCATGTTACCATGGGTGGGCAAGGGGTGGGGGGACAGGCACATAGGAACCATGCATGATGAAATCTGAGGGCCATGCTAAGCCGGCCCCACCCTTCCTTGACCCTGAGATAGCTGACCCTGCCCCTCACTGAACATTGCAGCCGGAGAGCTGCCCCTCCCTCCAGAGATGGTCCCACCCATCACCACCTGCCCCTTGACTGAGGGGGACAGCTTTAGCATTCTGGACTGACAAGCTCAGCTACCACCCAGGCCCACCCCATATATCTGCCATCTATGACCTGCTGGAGCACGTGAAGAGACTGGCCCTGTGGAACAATAGCAGAAGGAGCTCTATGACTCGCGGCAACAGCAGGACATCTGAAAGGAGTTTCAGTGAGGGTCCAGTGATGACGGTGTTCCAGAAGCCTTGAACCAGACCAGCGACTCACTGGATGCAGCTCATTGGACAAAAGGCTACACTGTGTGACACACCACAGACCCTAAAGGTACTAGGATGGATGGAGAGGTGTTGGAGAGGAGGGAAAGATGGAGGAGCCAGGTGGTTGTGTTTTCATTATTTTGCGGGGGTTTCTTTGGGAGGGGTACTGTATGATGAGAGTGGACATGAAGGGACTGGGAGCAGAGTGGTATTGGGGGTACATACGTGAAATTATCAAAGAAACAATAAAGAATTATGATGTATATAAAAATGGGTTTGAGACCAGGAAGACAAGAGTATAAATTCTGTCCCTTTCCATTGTGTAGAATAGAGTGAGTTAGCTAACTACGAAAATCTCTTTTCAGTGTGGGTTGGGGGAAGAGATTACAAATTGTTCTTGTCCGTGATGCTGGAAGCCATGACATAAGAACAGCAAGAGTTGTTGAGGATAGTAGAATAATGCACATAAAACAATTAATTACACATTACAATTAGTATACAATAAACATTAGCTATTATTACCTTCATTATTATCAGCACATCATTAGTGTAATTGTGTTATTTTCAAAAGCATTGAAGAGGAGACTATTCAGAAGGGTAGGGGCTTGCTTTTGTTTCTTGTCTAGGTTTAAGGCATCCAACAAAGCCTTAAGGAGAACAAAGGCATTGTTGGGGAGATAGTCAATTGTCCTCTGACCAGAAAGCAAATCTGGCCAATGGTGTGCTTCAATTATTCATTTCTCTAAGGGGAGCAATGAGAGGGGTCTAGGGTCTAAGAGTATGGAGGGGAAAGTCTTTCTTGGGGAACCCAGAGGCATGGGGAATAAACACCCTCCCCCACACCAAACAGATCAAGGCTCAAGACTTAAAATTCGTTTATGTAGTACACAGCAATGCAGCCTGAGAACAATGTGAAAACCACCATAAAGAATTGAACTGAAATAATAGGGCAAGGGCAGAGACAAAGTGATTGAAAAGGTGCATTAAATTACATCCTGGGAGAAAAAGAATACACATCAGGTCAGACATAGGCAACCCAAGAAACTAAACCAGCTTAAAAGGTAGATGATAAAATACCCATGAATACATTGCTCAGTGTGGGATTTCAGAGATACGGTCTTCAGCAGAATAATAAATACAGTTTAAGTGAAAGTACCCTGCATGGATGGATAATGCTGCTACTGGAAACCGTGAGCTATTAAACAAAAATTCCAGTCCAGATGTGTTGTGGGACATTTGTATACTGGGTGAAGATGTACTGATGTGTTTCGTGTAATAAAATACTGAACTGTCAGTAGCTTGGCCGGGACTTCTGGTCAGAGAGAGGAAGTAGGAGGAATTCAGGGTGCGAGAGAGGCACCACACATGGATGCCGGATGCGCAGTGTGTGACAGAAAGTAGACTAATAGAAATGGGTTAGTTAGGGACAAAACTAAGCTAAGGCTGAGCTTTCATAATTAAGTCTTTGTGTAGTTGTCTGTGAGCTAGCGGCCCAAAGGAAAGTCCGACTACATAGATGTGGAATATCTCCATGTGAGCTGTTGGTATAGGAATCCTTAGAGTCCCCCAGCAAAGAATACAGACTGTTGTCATTGCTCTTGGCTGTGCATGCGCCCCCCATTACAGCACTAGTTGGATTCAGTGTGCTAATAGCAAAATAAAAAAGAAGGAAGGAAAGTAGGAAAATAGGAAGAAAGGACAGACAAGAAAGATGAAAGGAAATAGGACATAAAGTTAGAAGGGAGATGTGTTGGGGAGGGTCTTGTGGGGAGTTGGGGGAGGGAATGGGTAGGTATGATTCATATATATTATATACATGTATGGACTTTTCAAAGAATAAAACAATAGAAAGGGTATATCTAAATTACAGGGGGTTGTTAGCATCAAGGACAGAAGGAAGAAAATCCAGAAGGAACCGATAGTGGCAGCTGAATTAGTGGCATCCCCTGGAGGGAAGGGGGTCTTTGCATGAGCATGAAGAACTTCTCAAAAGGTGTGGGGAGTGCCCAGGACATGTCAGGACAGGAAGGGACAGGAAGGGCAGGTGAAGAACAATTGGCTTAGCCTGGATAATGCCAAAGAAGGCAGTGAAGGAAGGTGTTCTTGCTTCAGGAGAGTTAGGTGGGGTCAGGGTGAGAAGAGAATCGTAGAAGACTGGGAACAATGCTCCAGGTAAAAATGGCTGCTTTTGTCCAGGAAACAGCAGAGGACAGGGCACACACAAATCCCTCTGTATGAAAATCCATGGAGATACATCCCTGGGTTCAACCTCTTATTTCCTCATAGCATAGCCAGCAAACAAAAATAAACTTACACCTAGGCAAGAACAATGCTGGTTTTGTTTTGTTTTTTACTTTACTGATGATGCCTGATTACCTGAGGGTAGATTTAAAGAAGGATCCAGATTAAACATTGTTTTCCTAGATCTTTTCCACATTAAGAGAGTTGTTTCAATACTCTTGAATAATCAGACCAAATTCTTATGATCACAATGACAAATGTCTGCATTAACATTGTGCATAAAGGTAGCGTGCAATTCTGGGGCTTTGGTGCATGGTTTGCGATTTGAGACTTTTCTCAATGGTTGGACCGAGACAAACTGTGAAGACATCCAATGAGAATTTACAAGGGTAATCAAATTACCTCTGTGGCCAAGTGACCCCCCATGGAGATGAAGCCAGAACCCCCTCAGCAAGCATGGTCAATGTGGAAGCATGTCCTGCTACATGCACGAGCTCCTCTCTGCAGATTCGTTCATCCTCTGTCTGTGGGGCTCCATCAGCCAGCACAGAACAGATGTCCGAGAGAAGCTACGCCTGCCATTTCCCTACTGTGAGTCTCTCAACATGACAGACAGAAAATAGCAGGTAAGAGAGCTGTCAGCTGCCTGTGGGGAGTCTGGGAGGTGACACAGATGGCCAAGAGGAGCCATGGAGAAGTGATTGGTGAGGGTTTTGTAGACATGTGCCCTTTCTTAAAGATGTCTATGGATAATGTCCTTCTAAAGTCCTGTGTGAATCAACACAGGGCCTGGATGCTAAGAAACGTGTCACTAGGCAAGTTCATTGTCAAGCAGGCATCCAGGTGCACTTACACAAACCTGAAGGTGGAGGCCCTTCTCTCTGCACGGCCACTGCATCCCATCAGGACTGTCGGTGGCTACGTGATCTGTGCGGCTGAGTTGGCAACACAGTGCAGGTTGTTCTGCACTAAACTTTCCATTTATAAATAAAAGTACACTGTAAAACATTGATTAAAGAACAGCACAGTCAATCCATAACCCAGTCACATAGTCATTTGCTATCACTATGGAGTACGGCGAACGGAACATAATTGTACGTGCTGCCCTTTTGTATAGCTGGCAATGGGGTAGGTTTGTTTATGCCAGCATTGCAGCAGACCAAAGAGTAATGTGCTACAACGTTACCATGGCTACAAAGTCACCAGGCAACAGAAAAGCTTCAGCTTCTTTGGAATCTCATATGACTACCATCATATCATAAAACATTGTTATATGGTCCATGACTATATTTGTCTTGGTGGACATGAAATGTGAAGGTTTAGGATTGATGACTAAAAGTATAACTGGGGGACTGAAGTACTTACCCACATATATGTGTACCCATATACACACACAGAGAGGCATATACATATATATATGCATACATGTGTCCACACTGAAACATCATCTAGTCATGGAGTTTTCTAAATATTAAAGGACAAAAAGCTTATGAAAAGCCACTAGCAAGGGGAAAAAAAAGCAAAAGTCAGAATCAAAACCTATCAAGACAGCATGAATTAAAAATTATTCCTCTACAATGGGCAGGAATTTTCACAACTAACATTCAACAGTAGATGAGGAAATAAGACTTCAGGACTTCTCAAGGAAAAGCGCTGTTTTGCGCCTTATGGGGTCTGATTGGCGTGACATGATTTTAGCAGTCACATCCTGACCCTGGCTCGGTCACACCTTGTTTTCTAATTATTTTATTATTTTTGTTGTGATTTTTTTTTTAGGCTTTATAATTTTTTTTTTTATTTATTTATGTGGCTGTTTCTTTGGTATGAGTGCTCTGCCTGCCTGCATACCTGCAGGCCAGAAGAGGGCATCAGATCCCATTACAGATGGTTGTGAGTCACCAATGCGGTTGCTGGTTATAGAACTCAGGTCCTCCAAAGAGCAGCCAGTGCTCTTAACTGCTGAGCCATCTCTCCAGCCCTGGGATTTATTTTTGCTTTTTTGGGTTTTTGAGGTTGTTTTATTTGCCGAATTGCCTCATGATCCTTATACGTAGCTAAGACAACAAAGACAGACAACCTAGGCAGGAACTGCATATGGCCTATGGCTGCTGGGATCCCTTCCCGTGCTCTAGGTCCTGGGGTTGCTAGCCTGTGTTTGGAGGGGGCCTGACTTGTCTTGGCTCCTCTCACAGTTTCAGGACTTTTCTCTGTGCCACAAAGAGTCTCTCTCCACACGAACCTGTCCCCACAGGGCTGCTGTTTTGTGGTTAGTGCAGGTGGTGTGCTCTGACTTCATGGAGGTCATTTTCACAGGAACTGTGCCCTTTAGGCATGGGAACAGTTTTCTGCCACAATGGATGAGGATTTTTGGTTCTTGTGACCTGGCTATAGTGGGATTTTTCACCAGGACTCCGAGTGCCACCAAGTGTGTTGCTCTGGCTTGAGAAATCAAAGCTCTTTTTCTGGGAGGGCCTGGGTAGGGCAAAGACTGAGGCCTGTTTAATGTCTTTCCCTTGGTGGCTGCAGCACAGGGACCCATTCCTCAGGGGTGTTGCCACTGTATAAATAATAGGGTGGAGGAAGAATCTTCAGGTAGACAGACTGCCGCTGCATCTGTGGCCGCTGGACAGCCCACGTTCATCTTCAGTGTCCCCTGGTTCTGTGGCTTCTGGACAGCCCACGTTCATCTTCAGTGTCCCCTGGATCTGTGGCCGCTGGACAGCCCACGTTCATCTTCAGTGTCCCCTGGTTCTGTGGCTGCTGGACAGCCCATGTTACTCTTCAGTGTCCCCTGGATCTGTGAACGCTGGACAGCCCACATTCATCTTCAGTGTCCCCTGGTTCTGTGGCTGCTGGACAGCCCACGTTCATCTTCAGTGTCCCCTGGATCTGTGGACGCTGGACAGCCCATGTTCATCTTCAGTATGACACCAGTGACTGCTCCAAGTAACCAGAGCTTGACCTCTCTTGGTGGGGCCTGCTTTTTCTAAGACAGTGGCTTCTCTGGCTGCTCTGAACCTCAAATCTCTTATGGGCTTAGAAAATATAACTCCATGTCTGTTTTGCTGTTGCTGAGATGCGGTGGTTAAAACACAGGAAGCTTTGTTTAGTCTCCTATATTTCAAGCAGATCCAGGATTTCATGTGTGTATATGCATGTACGCGTGTTTCAGCAAATTCACGTGGGAGACACAAGATAACTATTGAAAAATTGATAAGGAGCCTGCTAAGATGGGGAAGGGCTCTTGGGCAAAGCCAAGCATGAGTGTGATGAGAGTGACATCTCCCTGTGGAAATTTGAAGCCCGAGTGTATCTATCTCGTGACTATTACAGACAGCTTGGGACATGCCATCAGCAACACTATGGCAGGCACACATCAGGCTGACCGGCTTCCTGGCGGTTCCTACTGACGTGGGTGAGCGTGTCCTCTGGCTCACACACTGAGCACGAGACAACTAGGTACGTTGTTGGCGACAACAGGCTCTTCACAGATAGTTCTTAGGGAGCACAGTGAAGTATGTGCAGAGTAGTGAGACCAGAGAGCAACAAGACGAAGGCTGGAGAGCAGGAGGAACACTTGTTGAGATGAAGAGGGGGAGATGAGAGGTAATGGGGGATGTGGTCGAAATATATTCGATGTGCAATGTGCATGTCATGGTGAAAGAACAATTTACAAAAGTAAAATTAGAAAAGAATGAAATGGAAATAAAAGCTGCTCAGAGTGAAATGAAATATCCTGCTAAAGTTTCCTAAATCACAGAATACTCAGATAACTTAATGAGGAGAAAAGAGGACTTGAGTCCCCCCATCACTTGACACAGCTATTGGAGTTGGGGATAATAACTGTAATGATCTGGAGCTATTTCCTCAAAAGCCCAGCAGAGCCCGTGGGCGAGCCTGTCAGCTGGGAAAACCATTCAAGAGCTTTTCATTTCAGAAGATGTGTTAAGAACGAACAATGACGCCGAGAACACCAAAGCCTTTTGGTAATTATTTAATGCATTGCTTTGTTCTAATAGCAGGAGTTTGGGAGGCAGCCTGACTGGGAAGGCTGAGCAGATTGAAAGCCATGAAGAATCTCAGGAAACACTTAGCTCTTTTTAAAGGCCGGAGTCTGGGATGGGGCAGGGAAACCACGGCGAGCTGCATGGCTGTGCAGGGAATGGTTTATAAGGCACCCACTATGTATTCAATGTGCTGGGCTTAGGCCCACAAAGCCCAGCTGTCTGCTCCAGTGGTAGGGGGCAGGGGTAGAGAGCTGGAAGGCAGCTACTTGCGAGGCAAAGGCAGGCAGCTCAGACCTAGCTTTGGTATCACCCTTAACATGGCAGCCATTATAACCGTGCCTGAAAACGTGGTTCCAGAGACCAAAATGCTTGCTTTTTGCTAGAAACGCCTCCATGCATTCTATATACATCCACTCAGCTCTGCAGGAAGCATACGAGGGAGGCGCTGCATGTGGCCACTTCATAGGCGAAGGGTCTAGGAACCACGGTTAGAACAAAAGCAAACCTGATTTAAGATATGTATTGTGCATTCGGGCAAGATGGCCAATGTGGGTCACACTGTGGCTAAGATGGTCTCTAAGGTGTCCGTTAGAGCCATCCACCCAGGAGTGCGCAGGAAGACAGCCGAGCAGAGCAGCCGGGTGTTCTTATCTGTGTAGCCTCGGGTCAAGTGACCGTGCCTGACGGTGAGAAACAAGTGATTGAAGAAATTGACTCGAAGGGCAAGGACACCTCCCTGAGATTTGTTGTTTGGTCACAGAAAACAGGGGATAATTGTTCAGAAACTTACTTCATAGCATAGGAATTAACCCCGTGCTCCCTCCCCCATGAAACAAGGTGCAAGTGTGTCTAAGGGAGATAGGGACAAAGTGGGAACCGAGACTCTGAATCTCACTTCAAGTGTGAATTTAACTCAGGCTTTTAATGGCTTTTTGAAATGACTTTTATATTTAATTATAGATAACCTAGGTAAGCGCAGGCAAGCGGTTACTTAAAGGCATGTAGACACAGGAAGTCCAAGAATACTAGTAGATTTTTAATGGCCAGTTATTTATTGCATTGCAAGTCAAATTAAATTGTTCTCATCAAATGTAAATGCATTTCTGACTAATAAAATTATACTTCCTTTTTACACCATGTGCATTCTTATCATCCCACCATCCTTTACAGGCAAAGTAAACCTTCATAAATGTGAATAAAAATTACATTGAACTTAAACCAATACATTAGGACTTGGCTGCGCTAATTCTGATGCAATTAGGTAAAGTTAAAAGAACACTGAATTAATTTTCTTTCCATGAGATAGTGGCCTTGGAAATAATTCTTCCATTGCCCCCTTATGCTCCCCTTGTTATAAAAACAACCATTGATCTTAAAAATCTGCTATTCCAAATATGGGGAATTCAGTACAGAACCCCAAACCCTCTTTCCCCTGGGAGTTGTGCCAGGTCTTGTTTAGAACAGACTGAATATAGAAGTCATCTGCCTCTGAGCTGCCTCCCTGCCCCCCCTGCATTCCCCCCGCCCTGCCCCCGTACACCTCTCCCCTCAGCTCAAGGAGGTGCCTTTCTTATCTCACTTCTGTTTCTGGACCTCGCTTCACACCCTGCTAGATGTCACAGAGGAGATACCAGAGCCAAACACACAGGCACATCCATGGCAGCCAAGAGTTGCTCGTCAGTGCCATCCTAGCTGCCCAGTGCTTGGGTGTTCCTCCTCCTGCTGTGCACAGGTTCTATTTGCAGCCAAACACACACAGGCACGACCACACGGCAGCCGAGAGTCGCTCGTCAGTGCCATCCTAGCTGCCCAGTGCCTGGGCGTTCCTCCTCCTGCCGTGCATGGGTTCCATTTGCAGCCAAACACACACAGGCACGTCCACACGGCAGCCGAGAGTCGCTCGTCAGTGCCATCCTAGCTGCCCAGTGCCTGGGCGTTCCTCCTCCTGCCGTGCTTGGGTTCCATTTGCCTTCCAAGGCTGCAACAGTAGCTTTTTGAACAGCTGACGTTGTTCCAGAGGCTACAGAGTTAGGCGCTGGGAACTACAAGTCTCTGAGCCATGCCTGCAGACAGATGGACTCTCTTGTCACTTCCAACGCCACCATGTTCCTAACCATGTGGTCGCTTGCCCATCACACTTAGAGAAGAACACTCTATCTGGCAGATCTCTCCCAAATCACAAGACACAGCCATATTGTCATCCATTAAAATTGATGCTTAGGGTGGAAGGAGATATCCTTCCAGCTCCCCCACCCCCCTGCCATCTTGGGCATGCTTAGAATTTAAATATGATATTGCTAGACACAGAGAACCTTAGCATTGCAGGGTCTTTAAAGATTATCCATCCGACGTCCTACCCAATGTGAGTGGTCTGCAAACTGATCCATTGGATTCAACGTTCACGCCTCTGCCTCTGGGGTGTGAAGCTGTGTTTGGAAGCAGCTGTCTATATCTTCCTGCACCCAGGTTAGAGCAGGTGGCTAGTGCCCACTAGCAGAAGAGAGTGGCAGCTGTGTGTGTCTCACAGCCTGCTCTGTGCATGTGTTCAGTTTTCCGGAGGGAAGCTGAGGCGACCACGTCAGACAGCAGAAGGACCTGCTAACCACGATCCTGACATGATAGCAAGGATTCAGAATCAACCTGCGTTCGGGTAAATTCCAGAAAGCTCGAAGCTGGCTTTTTACTGCAACTATCCACAAGGTGGCTATTTAGTTACTGCTTGAAGACTTCATGCTGCAAAGTCCACTTTTCTGTGAGGCAGTTCATCTTCCGGGTCAGTTGACAGCCCCTGCAAAGATCAGCCAGTATCCTCTGCCGGACATGTGTGCCTATGGTGTCAGTCACTAACCAGAGCAAAGGTCAGACAAGTTACGTGCATTGAGGCCTGCCCAAAGAACAGGTGCATGGGAAACAAATGGTGCCCGTTGTGGACTATTACTTTAACTATGTAAGGATGTGTTACACTTGTTTATGCTGCATTTGTTTTATTAGGTAAAGATGTGCTGCTGATTTACCTTGCCTGACTAAGGCACCTGATTGGTCTAATAAAAAGCTGAATGGCTACTAGCTAGGCAGGAGAGGGAGAGGTGGGGGCTGGCTGGCAGAGAGAATAAGTAGGAGAGAAGTCAGAATGAGAGAGAAAAGAAAGAGGGAAAACAAGAGGGACATGCCTGGGGCCAGAAGCCAGGTAGCTGCTAGCCTGCCAGACATAGAGGAAACATTAAAGTAATATATACAGAATGAAAGAAAGGTAAAACACCCTGAGGCAAAATGTAGATAAAGAGAAACAGATTAAAACAAGAGCCAAGATAAAGCCAAGCATTCATAACTAATAATAATCATGATTTATTCCACATAATCCCACATCATGATTTGGGAGCTAGTTGGTGACCAAAAAGAAAGCTAGCTGCAGGTGCCACTGTTTAAACTATCAATGGGGGAGTATGGAAATAGTTAACTGAAACATTTGACCCTGGCGTCTCATGATACTGTCTTACAAATGTCACTACAGTGCTGTGTATATAAAAGTGCACAGAATAGCCAAGTTAATGCCAGGGCCAGCAGGGGGTTTTCCTCAAAAACAAAACAAAACAACCCCCCAAAAGTCACTGATTAAAACCTAGAGAGCCATGTGGTCAAAGGACTAGATTTATTTCCAGTTTCTTAGAGAAAGGAGATTAGGTAATATTTCCAAAAGATATACACAAGACCCAGTATCTGGAAGGACATTTCAAGTTGTGACATTCTATTGGGATGCAGGCTGTCATTTATGAGGGTTAGAATGACACCCAGCAACGCCCTAGCAGAGGTGTCTGGCTCCCTTGCTGCTGTGGGCCCTGTGCCTTGAAAGGCTAGCGAGTGACAGTCTTTGATGCTGTGATGCTATGACCACCTTGGCTGCCTTCGCAGCCACCTTTCTTGTGAGGACCATCAAACACACAAATGATCTGAGCTGGCTTTTGAGAACTATCTCCAGGCCGGTGATGGTGCATGCCTTTAATCCCAGCACTCAGGAGGCAGAGGTAGGCAGATAGATCTCTGAGCTTGAGGGCAGCGTGTTCTACAGAGCAAGTTTCAGGACAGCCAGCGCTGTAACACAGAGAAACCCTGTCTTGGAAAACAAAAAACAAAGAGAGAGAGAGAGAGAGAGAGAGAGAGAGAGAGAGAGAGAGAGAGAGAGAGAGAAATACCTCTGAGAACTTTCTTAACTGCCCCTTTAAGAAAAACCAGTTCTTTGTGAATCTCAAGCAATGAGTTTTGATCCTGTACACTTCTCCCCCAACTCCTTCAAGATCCACACCTCTTTCCTACCCTTCAAGTTTGTGTTTTCTTTCCCCCGCCCTTACCCATTAAGTCCATTTTGTGCTGCCCGTATATTCACAAGTGTGGCCTTGCACTGTAGTGTGGTTGATCTACCAGGGCAATACTCTTTAAGAAAACCGATGTTCCCTCTTCCAGCAACTGCCAGCTGCTAACAGCTCATAGATTAGGTACCGGTGGGATTTCATGTCTACCTTTCCTGTCCATGCTGAGATTTTGTCTAGCTTGCGCTTGCATTGTGCTGTGCATGCTCTCATAATGGCTGTGAGTTCGTATGTGTAGCCCCCCCCCCCAGTTGTATCTAGAGGATGCTGGTTTTTGTACTGACTCACTTACTTTGACCCTCATAGCCTTTCTAACTCTCTTCTGCAATGATCCCTGAGCCTTGGAAGGAGGCACTGTGATACACGCACTCTCTTTAGGGCTGAGCACGCCACAGTCTCTGACCTGCTGTGGGTCTCTGTGTTGACCGCCATCAACTGCAAATATGAGAGTCTCTGATGGGACATTAAAGGTGTGTTAATCTATGGATATGACAATAGGCCATCAGGTGTCAGCTTAATACTGTATCCATTTAGCAAAATGATAATAGGAGGTTCTCCCCTAGGTTGATGTCCTATCTAGCCACAGCATCTTGGCTTGAAATATTTTCATTAATTCTTTGAGGATTTCATACAATGTATTTTGGTCATATTCACCTTCCTGCCCCAACTCTTTCCATATCCACCCCCTTTCCCCTGGCCTCCTTATCTACCCAACTTTGGGTTTTCTTCCTTTCTCACTCTGTCCAGTCTAGTTTGGGTCACCCAGCTTCCTCTGGGAATGGCATCTGCCCTGGAATGTGGTTGACCTTCCAGGGAGTATATCATTAAAGAAAACCAGCACCCTGCCTCCCAGAAGCCATTGAACACCGACAGCTCCTCAGTGAATGGTGGGATTTGGTGTCCACCCCCTCCCAGATGCACATGGAGATGTTGTCTGGCTTGAGTTCCTTGCAGCCGTTGTGCAAGCAGCCACAACTGCTGTGAGTTAATGCACGCATCTGCCCTATTTTCTTGACGTTATCTACCATTGTCTCTAACAATCTTTCCTCCTCCCCTGCTAAGAAGAAACCTGAGCCTCAAGAGGAAAGGGGGTGCTACGTGCCTTCCCAGCCAGGGCCCTGAGCATTTGGCAGCCTTGTGTTTTCTGCGTGTTGATCAGTTGAGAGCGAGCTCCTTCTTTTGATGACAGCTCCGAGGAGATTCTGAGGCAGTTTTCCTAGCCCCAGAGTCCCTCTAGGTTGTCCACTGAAGCGCTTGCAAAAATTGGGAATACCTTTTATGGTAAAAAAAAAAATCTATGTATTTAACCACAGCTCAGAATAAAAACACTCTTGGCAAAAATCAGAATTCTAATCTCCCCCCAGGAAGAGGCAAATATCTCATCCTTGAAAAGATTCAATTACTCTTTCTCATGAGATTGATTATTCTGCATTAACTTCCCGTATCTCTCATACAATATTTCATAATTTCTTTTCTAGATGTCACAGCAGTATTGTTAATGATGGACAGTCTCCCTTGAATGATTGGGAATGTACTTCTGTCAAGATACATGTTCACATGTTAAATATTATTTCATGCAATTATGCTGTGATTGTTCAGGTAGCTTTTTTATATTGTTTTCATTCATTCTGCTTACGACTATAATTTAGACCAAGGATTCTCTTTACTGTGTTAAACGTGTTATCAGCAGAGTGCTTCAGCTTAATAACTGTCCTGAACATGCAAATTTAAGTGTTTTTAAGATCTTGAGCCAACTTAAATGAAAATGGTTATAGCTCCAGAATGAAGGAGAACATTTATTATAAATCTTTTAGAGTTTGCAAAAAGAAAATGCAGGCAATTTCAGGATCATTTTTAGCACTCAGAAAGAACTCGAGATTTCTTTTTTCACAGTGCTATGGAAACTGCGGTTGGTAACAAGCATCAGCCCTAGGAAATGTGTATTGTTTGCAGTGGAATGAATGGTAATTATTTGTTAAGATATCCATGGTTTAAAAACGTAATGGAATGACCTGTTTCTCAAATTTATTGCCATGCTAAAACCTTTCTTCATTTCCCACATACCCACTAAGTCCTATGTAATCAGATGTCTCTTGGAAACCCCTTGGAATATTCTAAAACTTTCCAATTGCAGAGGCTGGTCCCAAGGTCTGGCAGAGGGAGAACTGGAGGGTGGGACTATTCACCCAGGGTCCTCGTGGTGTCCCTGCAGTGTGGCAGTCACTTTGACACTGCTCATCTGTGGAAGATGGGGAGGAGGCCCAGGGCATGTTTAGCTGGCCTTGGCCCAGCCTGGCTGACAGAGTCCTCTAGGAGAAAGCCCTCTCTCGGGCTACCTTCCATCCAGGGGCCTTACCAGGTAGCACTGACTGAGATCACCCTGCCATATTCAGCCCATTGGTCTGAAGAGACTGGAAGGGAAAGATTGGCCAGCTGCAGTTGCCTGCTTTGCAGACCTCATGACAACAGGGGGATATTGGACCAATTTGCACTTTTCTTTGGATGGGTGATGGCTGTGTGTTCTGAGTAGCCCTTTCTAGGACAGGTCAGTAAAACAAACATAGGATCTTGACCAAGGACCAAGGAGGCTATGGCAAGGACTCTGCACCTTTCTCTCTGCTAACCAAGAGGTAATGGTGACAGGGACTTTTGTAAAGTCACAAAGAAAGGCCTTCTGGTCCTCTGCTGCCTCCTTTCCATCCTTCTGCCGCTTTTTCCTCACACAGACAAATCCTGTTCATTCATTCCTTGCAGCCTGGCCTCCACAGGGCAGCTCCCCAGCCAGGGCAGCTCCCCAGCCAGGGCAGCTCCCCAGCCAGGGCAGCTCTCACAGCTTAAGTGTTCAGTGGACTGAGAATATATCTCAGTAATAGAGTGCTTGCCAGTAATGCATAGGACCCTACATTCAATTCTGAGGCGCTCTCTCTCTCTCTCTCTCTCTCTCTCTCTCTCTCTCTCTCACACACACACACACACACACACACACAGAGTGTTAAGTGTTGTCCCAGTGGGGATCCATTTATCTCAACACAGACTAACAAGACTGATCAACTTGCGTAACGAAATCTCCATCCCTTGTACTTAATGATATCTACATTGCAATTACATCTCTTTTTGCAAACTTGAGAACTTTCCTCTGTCACCAGAATCATATTTGTATAGCGCTAAGTCACATCTGTAAGTCATCGTGTACTCTGAAGATGGAGTAGTCTAAGCAAGTATGATTGATGAGACCCCCTGCTGCCAGTCAGCCCTTCTCCTCCTGTCCTTATCTTATCAAATCCGAAGACTCCTCTGCGCCTTCCTGAGAAGAAACCTGACTTCTTTACTCCCTCAAGGATCCATCTATCACCTTTAGTGAAATAACTCCCAGATTTACAACCTCCTTCTGACCTTCCAGAGCTGTGGGTGACTCATATCCATAACTGCCAGACATCTGCACCTCCTTATCCTTCTGACACCTCAAACTTGGTGCTGAAATAAAACTCATCCTATGGTCCTTTAAGCCGGTCCTTCTGGACTTTCTTTGTGGTCTGATAACTGATCTGGGAGTGATACATTGTGGGTATTATTGTGTGCATCCAGCAAGCATTTTTTTGAGAGCTTACTGTGTGGACAGCACTCTGTGTACACGTGGAGAGGTTACAAACCAGAATCAAGTCTGAAATAACTCAGGTTTAGGAATGGGAGATGAATTCCCTGGGTCAGACAGGAAGGAGGGACAAAGTCAGGATGGAAAGAACAGGACCAGCTTTGCAGGGGTTCCCGTCTGCAGAAGATATAACTGCCCCGGGATTCCTGTGTTCCGGAGGCAAACTCCACTCAACACAGTTTCATCCCGCCCTCTGCTCTCACTCAGCACCTAAGGAAGGAACACACTCTTTCAAGAAATGCTGCTTAATAAATGAATAGTGCTTCCATTTCAGCATGGTGATGGCTGTCTCGCATCAGGCACCTTCATCCATCACCTCTGGCTGACAAAACAGGTATCAACTAGAATTCTCAGTTGCAAACGACAAGCAGAAACTTGAGGTGATTTCACAGAAAGGAATTAATCTTAGAAAAATAGGAAACTCACAGGATCAATAAAGCCAGTAGAGCAATGGAGGCTACAGCTGAGTTCATTAGCACCATCAGGACAAGCCTGGGGATGCCAGTTTGCCCCTTCCTGGAGATGCTGTGATGCTTCTGCAATCAAGCAGGATCCTAGACGCTGCAGACCAGCTGCCTTGTAATATCTATGGCTCTGCAGGCTGCATCTAACTTCCTCCAGCCACCTGTCAGATCATGACTGTCTGGGGACATATCTTTTGATTGACTGAGCCTAAGTAACATCTCTCCTCTTCTGTTGGAAAAATAAAATCCTATCTAGCACCAAGGAGAGATTGTAAGAAACAAGGAGTTCAAGTTTGGGGTAGCCACAAGCCACACAGCTGCCCCACCCCACTTCCTTTGAGCTTTCTCTTCTTAGATAGCTGCTTTCTGTTCCTCCTAACTTGGAGGCTTGGGCCTCTAACTCTTTTAGCCTTTGTCATTAATTTCTGGTTCCCAGAATTGGAAATAATCTCTCAAATGAGGTCTGACAAGTCTGAGGTATGATGGAATTCTTTCGTTCCATATCACAGCCTGTTAACTTACGTTCAAGTGTCTGAGGCCTTCAGGGCTTCCCTCGGCTGCCAATGCTATATGGATGACACATGTTGGCTCATAGTATTCTTGTGGTTGACTGAATTCCCAGATATTTTTATATGAATGGCTGCAAAGCCAGCTCTTCCATCATTTACTTACATATTTGGCTTATTGAATATGTGCAAATTTAGCTGAGTAACCTAAAACTGTATTTGTAATACTTCAGCTATTTAGGCCACACCCTTGAATCCCTTTATGGACTCTCCTGGGAGTATAACCAGAACTTGAAACTGAAGGCCTTTGGGCTAATCTGGCCACATATTTATTTTGGCTAACTCTGGGAATAGAAGTTTTTGTCAACCACTGACCATCAGGAGCTATAAAAAAGCCTCCAACCCTCTTCACAGGCAGGAAAGTATCACAATACTCGACACCGCTTCTTCAGAACAGTGAATGAGCAGTTACAGCACAGGAGTGGTTTTCCCTTGGGAAGGCAGAGATAGCTCATCTCAGTCCCCGTCATTGCCTGAACCTAGCTGCTGAACTGGTTACCATGTCCTGCCAGCCTTTGCATGAGTTTGGCTTCACAGAGAGCTACAGCGAGCTATAGCGAGTACTGGCTGTGGTAGGTGCTGAAGGCTGAGTGGAAACACAGGAAGGCCAGGAGCTATGGGGTCCAATAGCTCCATATTTCCTCATCTTCCCTTTGATGATGCATCATGAGGGGCTCTGAGGGCAGAGATGTCTAGGGCTCCCGGGATGGACATCTGTTTTTGCTTTCTCAGATGCTAATGCCGGGAACCCATACTTCCTTTTCTGCATAACATTGGACGGTGCTGCCAGATTTCATATCATATCTTGCTTCTGTAGACACTTGACTCAGAGAGGGGCCACTAGCCCAGGCTAGGTAACAGGATTTTCAAACTTCTCATCAGCCCACGACAGTATCTGATGCTCGTCTTGTCAGTGGTGGATGCTAATTGCATGCTATACTGCTGGATCCAGTGCAAGCTTTGGTCATGTTTTCTAGCATGTGGTACCTGGTGCTGGGTGGAGGGACGAGGGAGCCACCACATACAAAGGGGGGAAGGCAAGGTTCAGGGGGACTCTGTCTTCTAGTGCAGCTCTATGGATCCCCAAGATGCCTCTTATTTTGCTCCTTTTAAGGTTTTTCTGAAGTTAGTTTCTCTCTTGCACCCAAAAGTGTCCAGGCTATATCATCATGGACAGGAACTTTATTTTCTGCCGGTCTCCCACTGTGCCTGAGGGGTGGGCTTACTTGCCCTTTCCTGGATTCTGATCAACACTCATGAATCAGGTATCCTGGGTCCTCTCACAGATTCTCCTTGGGCATTCCTGAGAAAAGATCTGTTTCCCTTACGTTTCTCCCATCATAAGCTAGACAGACAGTTCTTACACCCTCGCCAGTACTGATGTCGGTTGAGTAAACTATCTGCTTCCCGAAATTTCCAGACACCGGCAGCATGATAGGAACTTTTATCTGAAATTAGGGTGCCCAGGACTGCATTCGAATCATTACTGGATGAGACCGTGACATTCTTTCAATCATTCAACAGATATTCACTGAGCACCTGGCGTGGAAGATACTACACTGTAAAAGACACATAGCTTATAGCAACCACTCTACAAGCATGTGGTCTTCATGTGTTTGGGTTCTATGGTCACAAAAATTAGATCAAATTTAACGGCTTCATAAGAATGAGACCCATTTTGTTTACATGTGAAATGAAGTTAAAAAACAATTATTTCACAGGGTTGTATCACAAGGTTGATAATATAGACCTTATTCACAATTATTTCACAAGGTTGATAATGCAGACTATCGGCATTTAAGCATCAGCGCATTTTATTTTATCCCTAAAAACTAGGAAAGTGAACGATCAGCTTCACAAACAACAGGACAGCCCAACCGGTAGGAGGGGCATCTACACCACTTCTTTTTTTTTTTTTTT